>JAFVLL020026964.1:0-43417 GCA_021397915.2 Tor tambroides | reverse complement strand
ATTTGACGTAAGCCAGCACAGAAATATTTAATAATGTAATTATAAAAATTGCTCTCAAAAAGTAAAAAAAAAAAAAAACCTCCCTGTATATAAATTCAAGAGGGAAAATATTGCTTCTTAACAGAAAAGTTAATTTCTGACCCTGCACTGCACCCTAAATCTGAAAACAATTTGAAGTTTTCTTTTTCCTAAACATCATCAAAAATACTAAACGTGTTCGATACCAAAACCTATGTGTTACTGTAGGGTGATGAGGCCCTGGCTCCAGCTGCAGGATCAGTGGTGAGTTCTGGTGGTGCCAAGCCCGAGGCGTCCCGTGGAAATGGTCCTTTACCTGGAGGAGGAGGTCTGATGGAGGAGATGAGCGCCCTGCTGGCCAGGAGGTGAACTATGCGCTTTATCTGTCTCTAATGCCAGAATGATTGCAGTGATAGAAGCAGGGCCTAGTTTTCACACAATTATTAGTCTCGGAGCTTACTAATAAAATGTTCTGTTTTTGAGGTTAATCATCAGAATGTTGTATCATATCCAGTGATGTAATGAAATTTAAGAACGTACCTTTGTTTTGATACAGGAGAAGAATTGCTGAGAAGGGATCGTCACCAGAGCCTGAGCAGAAAGCTGTGAGTTAATAGTGTTTCATTCAGCTGTATACGGTCTCTGATCTGTACATATAGACTACTCTTAATTTTATTGATATGATCATACCCTTTATGTGACCTGATTTTCAAATTGATTGTCTTTTTATTTTTCTGTCAGGATGATATTGAGGCTACCATAACTCCAAAAGTGTCAGCCTGTAGCACACCAGGTAAGTAGGGAGTGCTAAAAACAAATGATAAAATGAATATAATAATGCTGCATGAGAATAATTAGGTTAGTCAAATGAATGGGGCAACATTTAAAAGGGAGGTGTGAATGTTTCCCATACTGTTTTTTTTTGTTTTTTGTTTTGTTGTTGTTGTTCAGTCTAGTATTTTGGTCCAGATTCATCACTTGTTATATGGCTAAAAGTAATGCAACATTTGACAACTTCTTTTTTCCTTTTAAATGTCATCTCAGTAAATTAGCATGTTGTTGAGCCTGTAGAGTTCATGTAATCTTTATTTTTATTAAATAAATTCCATGTGTTTTTATCAATAGGTCACAATTTTGTTGTCCAGTGTACAGTCTGGCCCCCGAAGCAATACCATAGCTTTTATGTGAAATAAAAGACTGCAAATATCATAAAATTTAACAATCTTTGCCTTTTTTGTCACAGATATGCCCAGAAAGCCTTGGGAGAGGACAAACACCATGAATGGTAGCAAATCACCAGTCATTGGAAGGTAATAATTTGCATGTCATTGTTTTGATGAGCTGAATCAGTGTGTGCATTATACCTCCACCTTTTAAAGAAAATGTCCAGCTTTTGGGATCCGAGTCTCCGGCAGGTCCCATTTTTCTCAAAGCTAATTTGAATTATTGTTGCTTCGACTGCTTTGCATCACATGCTTGCGGCCTGGGGCCCCTCACAATCGCATGTCAGAATGCAGGCAGTCGGGGCCCGTGCTTGACATCACTAAAGCACAGTGCTGTTGCTTCTCATTAGATCTGTGTGTACCAGACCCGTTCAGCATTTTTTTGAAGGATTTGCTTATCCTTTTTGCTTGGTATATGCCATTCTTTTAGGCATTTGCTTATACAGTTATACAAATGGTTGAACCACTTTTCAGTAGGGACACAGTGAAATGGAAATATTTATCCTTTCACCTGAGTTGGAAGCAGTGCATTTAGAAGATTACTATGAAAATACATAGTTCAGATCCACGCTGTTGACCTCTGACCTGGTTAGTCTCTTTACTCTCACAGACGGGACACACCATGGAGAAATCAGATGGGTACTGACAAGTACTTTGATTCCTTAAACAGGTATAAGAGGCTAGTTTGAGAACTCTTTCTAGACTTTGTTTGCTGAGAGTGCTCTCTAAATAGGATGAGGGTTGGTGCAGTGATTGTCTACGGTTATTCTTTTTTTTTTCCCCCCATACACAAAGAGTCTGCTGTTGCCAACAGTATAATCACCATAAAATGGTGCAAAATGCATTGTGCTTTTCAAAACCGTTGCTGCTTTTATAATAAAGATGCATATTTTATGGGTGTTTCTTCAACTTTGAGAACCTTTGATTCTGTGACATTTTGAAAAATGGAAAACCGCCACATCTGAGGGACAATGGTAATTTGAATAAATATGTACAATACCAATCAGAAGTTTGGGGTTGATAAGGTATTTTTTTTTCTTTTTTTTTTCTTTTTTTTTTTTTTTAAGAAATTACACTGAAGACTGGAGTAATGAGAAATTCAGCTGTAAATTATTACATTATATTAACTTTTGAATGATGGTGTATATAAATCATTTCCACACAATGTAAATGTTAAAAATGATGTATAATCTTTTCACTTGTATAGATTTTCATAGTTCTTAAAATGTAATAATGCATAATAGATTTTCATTATAAAAAAGTGAAAGTCTGGGTCTTGGGATGAGAGTAAAACAAAATATATACATAAGGCATTTGAAAAGTAATAAATTAAGGCATAATATAAATAACGGCATGGTAATGCATTTCCAAGACAGTTTAAATATGATCTTCAGGTAATAAAGAGAAGGAAATCTGTTTATTTTAATAACAATCACCCCATTACGTTAAGTGCCCATAGTTACAGAGAAACACATTTGAATTTCTTCTTATTGAGCTATGAAGGATTGAACGATTATTAGAGCGTCCTGATCAGTTCTGCAGTACTAATGTCGTCAGAGGTCATGCAGTATCAGAAAGCTGGAGCATTTGTCCACTCTTGCCAATTCGTCCACTTGGCTCCAAAGATAACACGCTTTCCCCCTCCCCCTACAAATGTGCATTAATTTACTTGATCCTGCCAAGAAAGGAAGTTATCCTCTCACTTTAAATGCAGAAGGCTTTGATACAAAGACTTCAGGCAGTACACGCTTGTATCTTGCACATAACTTTTGCTCTGTAATTTGTTTCCGTCTGTAAGCTGTGTCATAATGTTCTTATCCGCTTGACTTCTACTTCCTTTCTGCACAAGGCAACCCACTGTTCAGCATTCATTTCTTTCCCGATGGGATAGATAAAGCGTCATTTCCCTCACTTCCCATGTTCCACCCTATGGTGATTATTGTGTTGGCAATAGTATCCTGTCTGATTTGGCTACAGACAAGCATGAGAGTGATACAGCAGCTGCATTGTGTGTTTTGAAGTGTCTCAAGCTGTTTTTTTTTTTTAGTTTGCTGTGCTTTTAAATGTTTTCTATTTGAGGCTGACTTTACAAATGTGTTTGTTAATGAATTTGCAGCTCCTCTCAAGGAAATACAATTGCCATGGTGCTTATTTTCATGTCACCCAGTTATTCGTATATATCTAGATGTGTGTATTTCCTTTGCAGTACAACAGTTTCAACTACCTGAACTCTGAAATACCTTGCATTTTCCTCACACGTCTTGAATTTATCCCATGTTAATGCTGTTTACTCTTTGAATCACCAATTGTGATTGAACAGTGTAGATTTGAAATGACTGTTAAAGCTTGTCACTAAACTTCTGCCTTGCATCTTGACTGCACAGTGACAAATTCTGTGACTAAAATAGCTTCGCTTTCACACCATTTCTTTTCTCCTTAGACCAAGGTCTACACCAACTCCTACCGGATCCATAAGTGCCAATGGGGTGCCAACAGAAGCTCTTGACTATGACAGATTGAAACAGGTACTTCTCAAAATTTGAGAAGAACTGAAACTCATTTAACCTTTTAGCCCGTAAGGGTTAGAGAGAGGGGCTGTACACTTCCTCAATATGTTAGCAAAGTCTTACCAAAGCTAGTGGTACAATTTCTCGTTTTTTCCTTATTTGAAAACCTGTTTGGTATTACAGCACTTCCTAAAAAAAACAAGGGAGAAATATTGGTTGACAGTGCACAGTTATGCTTTTGTGGGTGTGTGCAATTATAGTCCTCTCTACAAAGGCAATACCTCCCTTCTGTATGAGTGAGCTTGTTAGATATGAAAGGCACATGTGGGAGTCTTACTTATCAGAGGACGCAGTTACTCAAGTCGTTCGGCTCTGTCTAGCTTTGCCCAGAGAATGTTTTTAGTGGTGAAGATATAGCAGCTGTAATTAAAGTGAATGAGTGTTGATGTTATAACATACACCTACTCATCTGGTCCTCTTGTCATTTAAACGGCTAAGGCCAAGTGCATTTGATATAACAGCCTATATTAAGAATTCATAGCATGGTTTTTTTTTTTTTTTTACTTGCCACAGTATCATGGTAGATAATTTCTCTTCTCTAGTGTATATATTCTTATCTAATATAGAATCTTACTGACAAGAATACAGTTCAGTGATGTGCACTTATAAGTTGCTTTGTATAGTATTATAAATAATATTCTAATCTAATTACAAAGGTATTGCTTTGCTTTTTTAGGACATTCTAGAGGAGATGAGGAAGGAACTATCGAAGCTGAAAGAAGAACTTATTGATGGTAACACATTATTGCGTTGTATTGACACGATATATGGTGCACATTTAGCTTTTTAATACATTAGAAACATGAAAATACATGACACTAACAGTCAAACGTTTGGACACATTCAACTGAGTTTGTTCCTTATGATCTTAAAAACTTAAAAACATTTTTGATCTAAAGGCTTATGCTTAAATTTTTAATAATGTTGATAATAACATTTAAAAAACAATTTATTTCCCTAATTTCCTATGTTCCGCCCTATGGCAATTATGTTGGCCATTCATTCATTCATTCATTCAAATAAAAATGTCTTAACAAAACTTCACTTAGAAATTAAACATGAAACAAGTGACAAGTGTCCAGCATACAAAAGGTGGCTAATGTTTGATCATTTAAAATATAAGATTTATTCGTTTTTGGTCACTATGTGATTCGCATATCACTTTTTTGTGTTCTTTTAGTTTTAATGACTTTACTACCATTCTAACATATTTTAAATAGTAATAATGGACAAGTAGGTGTCTAAACCTTTGACTGTTAGTGTAAAATGGAACTAATCTTCTGTTTCTAATTCCTTTGTCGTTTTTGTGTTTTCAGCAATCAGGGAGGAGTTGGGCAAGTCAAACTCTGCATAGGAGAATGAGATGCACCTGTCTTTTTTAACCACAATCTGTCACTTCAGAGGTCAGCTTCAGTTTAAGACACTTTCTCAAAAGCAATGAAAATGGAAAATTACAGTTTTAACCAGTGGTGATCACAATAACCATGATAATTCGGAGGATCTGTTGAGTACGATGCTGGGACAGACACAAGTTTTGAGCGTGGGGGCACGGGAGGCGTAACAGCGAGAGGATAACCAGACGCCTCAAAGCGACGCCACACACCAAAAGCCCCGTCTTGAAGGGGGCAAGGACACAGTCTTAAGGAAGTGACTGTCAGTATGCAATGGATGACTCTTACTGTGGAAAGAAAATGATGAAAAAAGACAAACTATTACTGAATTACATACTGTATTAACCATCGAAGAGTGAAATTGTAAATCTAGCAGATGACATTCATTCTACGGCACATCGTTTAGCAAAGGGCAGGCTTTGTTTATGAATTTAAAAGGTGGTGGTGAAGTAACGTTAACTAAGTTGGCCTTGTATAGAGCAAAACCTTGAATCTGGCCAACCAAATGAGTATGGTCTCTTGCTGCAGGACTCTAAAGCTTGTCTTCCTACTATTTTAACCAGAATATGTACATTAAAATGATGACAAAATAAACATTATACCTGCAAGTCATTCAGTCAGCCTGTTCTAATGTACGCCATGACCACATCAGGTAGCTTACTTGCTCTTTTGGTCGGTTTTCATTATCCTTCTCTTTTCAAAAGCGAATGCTCGACAGGCTGTCTCTAATGAGCCACTGTTATCTGTATACCTTCGTCTTGTGTGTTCGCTAAGTGTTCGGAAAGATCACGAAGGACAATGCCTTTCTACTGTACATCGTTGTAGCTCTCTACCAAAATCCTCTCAGCCAATCGAAGTTAAGGTTGACGTCAACGTCAGCTCGGACCGTATCTGTAGATAGTGCTAACCAGAAATACTATGAACTTTTTATTCACCGTAGGCTCTTTTCGTATTTCTTTCAATTTCAGTGCATGTCGTCTTATGATTGGTAAGGGAAAAATGGTTGCCACGAAAAATACTTTAGTTTTCAGTTCATAAGCAATAAGTGTAGCATTGTTGCATTTTCTCTCTCTTTTCTTTAATCATCCACTCTGCCCTCAAACTGTGGATGAATGACGCTCTTCATACGCATTCTCAAAGTGCAGACACCTCTTTATAGCCATAATAAATTTGCAGGGGTTTGACATTTTACTCATTTGACTTATTCTGAATTTTACTTATTCATTTTGCATGGGATATTTACCAACTAAACAAGTCTGGAGTATCTAACGAGGGCCAAGCAGTACATCACAGCTTTTCGAATGGTTTTCCAGTCATTTATCGTTAAATCTCTTTCTGCACACCGGAAGGCACTCGGCTCTGTTTTTCAGAGGGGCTTTATCTTCCAACACACTATTTTGTTAGAGAACTTTATTGGGAAGTATGCTTTTTAAGACTAAAATCTTTGTACAAACATGAAGTGTGATTATAGGCTGAGCAAATTTTGAGGACAAAACTGAGAAAATGAATTTGTGACGTTCTCTCCGATCGGATTTTTCCTTGGTTATCCATATCCTCCCCCGCCATGCTTACTTGTCAATCCTTTGTCATTTCTGTTCACTTCAAAACCATCACTCGACATAATCTCTCAAGGAATCAGAAAGTTTGTATAGAGTGTTTACAGCATTGATTGCACTTTAAAAACCCGTAGAAGTTCAAATGATTCTGTTGCTGACAAAAGACGGCCGTCACTTTGTGATCGGCACTATCACCAAAGCTAAAGCGTAATCTCTAGAACGTCACAATCTCCTGATCCACCTTTGTTTTGACAACAAATAACTATTGTCGATTGGTCTTTAGGTTAAGCAGGTGAAATGTTTTGATCAGGGTTGATTCATTCCTGGATAAACCTGGTTGTGATCTTCATGGTTTGTGCCTTGTTCGGAAGTTGCATTTGATATGTCAAAAATTTGAAAGCATATATATAGAGAGTATTAATTTAGGGCCTGCCATAACTTTGTTCATTTGTTTTGCATTGTGCTTCAGTGAGTTGCAAAGGACGCTTTTACGATCTTTGTTTCAAATCAAACATGCATTCAAACTCTTCTCTCAGTGTCATTTTTCTGTTGCATTACAGTGTGGTTTGTGTTATGGTTAAGACCATGTATGCTGGTGGGATCTGCGAAACTGATCTTTGTCCTCATGGAAATCAGTTGAACAATATTAGCAAAATGTTGATGGTGTTGTCAGCACATTGAGACTCGATTATGAGCAGACTGTGTTGGTTAGATTCAACTGAATGTCCTTGTAATGCAATTTTCAGTTTCCTTTCTATTTTATCGTTCATGATGTACCATACTGTTTTCAAGTTTAGAAGTTTCTTACATGCTAACATTTTGTTTGAGCAAATTAAATAAAAATTGCAATACATTGCCGTTTGCATTTATTTATGAATTTAAATGTGAAACTGATTACTTGACAATTCACATATGATTACCTCAATTATATGTGATTGTAAACACTATGATAATGCATTTAGACTACATATAAAACCTGAATCATATATAGTATAAATGGTCTATTTGACATGACATCGCTCCTCCTCAATAGCAAATGCTACTTTTCTGTTTGCTGCTGCATGGTTCAGCTGTGGCAAACAGGAAGAAGGCAGGTCTGAACTAACACTGAAACTAAATAAGAGCATTACACAGCTACTGAACACTCTACTACTCTTAAACAATTTTACTGGGCCGGAAAGCAGCTACTAGAGTATGAGCAGTTCAAGCATCGAGGTGCACAGTTCTTGACAGCTCCAGGATTAAGTATGTAAAGGCATTGCTACAGTTCAGCTGGGGTCAAATGCAGCAATGCAGCTTTGCAAAAACGGAAACTGAGTAAGACTACATCTGCTGTGCATCTACTCTTCAGCTTACCCAAAGAAAAGCTGGTTTGTGATGAACAAGTTTGATTGGTGAATAAGACTACACATTTTTTGTAAATGATGCATTGTTTTATATTGTAAAAAAAAAAAATTGTAGTTATGTATATTAAAAAATAAGATTTCTATTAAACAAATCTAATTGTAATAATAAAATGCCATTTGTTAATTATACCACAGAAATCTATTTTAACTTTAACACTGTACTTGCCCTACAATGGAGTTCACAAGATTACAAAGTTCACTAAATGTAGATTTGGTCTATACATAAAATATAATTTCCCATTTTTAATAGCCTGTGGCATCAATTTTCATTCAGTGTTCTGTTTTCTAAGGTAGTTTACCACATAAAGTATTTTTAAAATAAAAACGTTCTTGTGTTTTATTACGTAGAAATACCTTTAAATCAACATTTCAATCAGAAATAAGCTGTTAAGAGTATATTCATCAACCGTAATCAGTTTTAGTGATTAGTTTATGTATTTTAAAAGCATTACCCTCCAATCCACACTTCTAAAAAACAAATCACAAGTTATTAGCGTCTCTTCCGGTTTATTAAATATTGTGTTTGACCCCTTCTATGCCTCGATCCATTACTAACCAACTATAATTAGCATTTTTAATAAACTTTTCACGTTTACAAGCACAGCGTGACGCCGGCTATGCATCCTCTTTCTTCTCCCATCTCACTGATCATCAACTGTCTCGCCAGGACAGGACTCCATTTTGTAAAACCCCTATCCCTCGAGCTCAAATGCCTCGCCTCCAATCAACGCCTACGTAAACCCCACCGACGTCCAATCAGAAAATTCAAAAATTTAAAAACAGGCCATTCCAGCCCATCAGAGAGCTTCCCGCCCTCAAGGACGCTGGTAGGTTGAGCGGTCACAGAGGGAGGAACGAATTCAGAGCGGGGGCCAGTGTTTTAAAACAATATTCTTTATTTTATGAAGTTCTGTGGATAAGCTTTAGAGATTTTTAGGATATAAAGATCGACTGAAGGCAAGAAATCTTAATCAATTCACTTTGCATTGTTTTTTGGTTTTTGTATGGGAATGTCTATATTGTGACTGCGTAGCTAACTGTACAGAACTAGATGAGCGCTCAGTCCGCCCACAGCTCTGCTTTTATGAAGTAAACAATGTGCTGCTAATAACGGTCACTAGCTTTATCTGCATGTAATATAATGTTGTGTAAAAGCAAGTTAAACTCTTTATTTATGTAAATAGTGCAACTATACTTTATAACCCGATTTTCAGCTGGCTCGTTACACAGGAACTTGGGCACTGCGCGCATTTATTGTCCTCTAGACTCTGCATTCGTTTTTTAATTTTGTAGTTGTTAAAATGATCATTTATATTGGACCTCTCGGTTTCATTATTCTGTATGTGCACGAAAGTGCAAGTGACTCTTTCCACTTGTGCGCAAAATAGTCACGTTTAATGGTCATTTGACTGTCGCTTGGCAGTACGTTTGTGTTTAATACACTATTCATTCATTATAACCGTTGATTTTTTTGTATCTGTTGTTTATTAACACTGATTTAGTGTTGCTGTTTATGAGTCTCTCTTGCATGTGGACTGACAATGGTTTGAATATATGACGTTTTCCCTCCATTCCTGTGTCATTCTTTTTCTGTGTTAAAGGAGCAGTATGTGAATCTGCTCTGGGTGCCTTTGCATCACATGAAAGAACAATGAGACACACTAACATCTTAATTCATGTGTATTTGTATTAAATATTCCAGAATTTCTATTCAGTCCACCATAGCTAATGTATCAATTTCGTTGGTTTGTTAATGTAAAAATCACAATGTTGTCAGTGTCTGAAATACTGTTGATTTAAAAAGTCAAGTCAGATTTTCTGTCGAAAGTTTTACTTTGAATAGATGTTGGTAGTGGTAGTAAAGCGCGCGTGTCGTCGTGTTCCCCTGCATTTGCATAACAAAACACCAGACTCCGCCCACTCACATTCACTGAGTTTAAATCTTTTGCTCTGTAGTGTCACTTCAACTCTCTGGAAGCACATGGGGTTTCTGCAGTGCTGGACTTAATCTCAGTGTTGGGTGTGTGTCTATGATCTGGTTCAGGAATGTCTGGAATGTGTTTCATTGGATTAGATGGTTTTAGGGTAGATGGCTTGTGTTTTTATGATCAGTACCTTACATATGGTTTCAATATGAATTTTTGGGTGTTTCCTGTAATGGAGAGTGTTTGCTTATAAAGTGCTTTTAGATGTGTGAGCAGAACTTTTAGCTTGTTTCTGGCCTTGCCTAAGTGCCAAAATCATATAATGTTTTGGTGGTGGTGTTGGATCTTTACAACAGAATGTCTTTGCAAGTATTCTTAAACATCATTTTTCATCAAGTATCAAGAATTACTGGCTTTCAGTGGTGAAGTGGTAGTTTGATCAAATTTGAAATTTAGACACTAACTTTATTCATTTTTAGAGTTGAAATGTCTAATACGTGATATCCAGATGCATTTTTATTATTTTGACACTATAACCCAGTAATTGTTAGACTGCAACAATTAAAAAAAAAAAAAATGTATTCTGCATTTTCAATACATTATTACTAGTGGTGAATTTATTATATATTATTATATTATTTAAGCATTATATTTATGGAAAAACTTATTAAAAATAAGTTTATTTATTTATTTAGTATCTTGTTTTTGGGTTATTCAGCTTAAATTCTATTTTATTTGTCATTTGAGAATGAATGTCTGTAAAAAGCTGAGTAATTAAAAAAAAATAATTATTATTTTTACTTTTGAATGCATATTAGTGTAATGGTGTTTTAGGGCACTGTTCTGTTAAGATGCACCAGATGGTGCTAATTATCTGTAGATCCAAAAATGAGCACCAGTTAAGTAGAGAAGTGTGAGTTTATAAACAAAAATACTTGTATTGCTCTTTCTGTAGTGATTGTTTTTGGTCAGTATATGGATAGTAAAAGTCAACTCATCGGCCAGAAGTTGTTGATACCTGTGTGATAGTGGAATCCCTCTCATAAAGGCCATTGAGAGCTCAACAATAGTGCTGGTGCAGAGAGTACAGTGTGGGTGCGTAATTCAGACCCATCAGCACTTCTGAGACGGCAGCTGACATCATCACTTCATTGTCATCAGGCCATGTGCAGCTACTTTGGTGTTTCCCTCATTGGTTTATCACTGAACGCGTTTAAAATATTCACAGAGAATCTTTCAGTCTAAAAGATAGTTTACTGGTTTGTTTGAAGGAAAATGCAAATGCTCATGTGCATAAGTTTATAAAGGTGATTTTGTGTGTTGTTCCATGTAAAAACACTTCTATCCCAGCATAATATGCAGAGACTGTAAGTAAGCTAATCATATGTTAATTGTAAAAGTAACACTGGCACTACCAAAAACTCTTGAGCATCTCATTGCTCAACATGAGTTTTGTAGTTTGGTCTACTTTTGGTCTTTGTAAAACCAGTCTGAGTGCTTGAACCAGTTGTAAAATCAGTTTGGTGATGCTATTGGCACAGAGATTGCACACTTCATCTTTAAAGGCTGCACTGCGAGATGCTATCATTAACAGAGTTGCTTTTGATGCATTTTCTTTCTAGTATGTTTGTTTGCTTAGCGGTTAGTTAAACAGAAAAGCAATAAAACTGGTTATATGCCTAGAATGTGAGGGAACTTTATTTGAATTATGTACTGCTAGTGGGGAGAAAACATGTTGAATAGGTTGGGATTCAGGGATCCATTATCTTGTGGTAATTGTTTCGTAGGTAAACGAGGATGCCGACTGCAAGGTTTCAGATTGGAGATACTGTAATGGGCCGCTGGCCTGGCAGTAACCTTTATTATGAGGTCAAGGTGCTGAGTTATGACAACAAGACTCGGCTCTACACCGTGATCTACAAAGATGGTACTGAACTGGAGCTGAAGGAATCTGACATCACGGTATGAATGAATTTGAGAATGATTCAAAGAGTATCTTGTGCTACACTGCAAGCAAGAGCATCTGACTGTCTGTACTAATGAGTTCACATGATCAGTGATACAAATTTACTTATTTGATTAGTGACCTAGAAATTGTGCCAAATACTTTGTCATAGTATTTCTTAAAATGTTTTAAAATCCTAAAACTTTGTTACTTTCTAGATTTTAAATCTAGTTATATAGATATTTGCAGTGTGGATGTTGTTTTCTTTATTGCAGAGCCTGACAATATTTAAGCAGGGCATTGCGCGCTCTCGCTCCAGATCCCGCTCTCGCTCACCGGGACGCCCGCGTCGCAGTCGTTCCCGTTCTCCAGCTAGGACGTCCCGCCAATCTTCTTCTCGCACCACAGATGTGCGCAAGGAAAAACTCAAAGAAGCACTGGAGGTCCGACTCACCCCTGTGGTAAGAAGACTTGTTTGCTAGGACAAAACAAACACAAATGCTCTATATCACTGTCTTTCTTACTCTTTCTTTCTCTCTCCCCCTCTCTTTCATGCTCTGTCTGATATTTAGCATGTTCTGGAAGTTAAGTATATTAAAAACTTCAATATATAGTATCAAAACAAACAAACAAAACATTATTCTTTCGATATTAAGCATTCTGATACCGTTTAAAAGTTTAGGGTTGGTAAAATGTTTAAATGTTTTTAAAAGAAGTCTCTTATGCTCACCAAGGCTGCATTTTTTTGTTTAGAAATACAGTAAAAACAGAACAATTAAGAAATATTACTGCAATTTAAGATAATGTTTCAATTTAATTAAGCCTTTTTGATATATATATATATATATATATATATATATATATATTAAACTATATTTTATTCCTGCGATGGACTTCTTATTTGTTGATTACAAGGAAAGGAGTTTAATCTAATTTAAAGCAGTTAACTCAACCATTTTAATGCTGTTAACTCATTTGTCTCTCCTCATGGGTTCACCTCACGTGTCCTTGACTGTCATCTGTTTCAGCCGATGACACACGAGAACAATAGCAACAGCAAACATGAGAAGAAAGAGGAAAATAATACAGCTAATACAGCTTCCACAATCACTGAGGTATGAATAGATCATGGATTCACATTTCATTAATGTCTTAATCACTAGCAACAATAGAACCTCCTTAATTTTTCCTGTCAGATGTTAGAAACAGCTCTAGTAAAGGCTGGAATGTCATGATGCATGCATGTTGTGCCTCTCATGGGTGACAGTAGCCCATTTAGTTGTGTACACAAAGCTAAAGCTGACTGTGGGCTCTGTGTAATCATACCCTCACATTTTTCAGCATGGTTCTCCTCATGGGACAATTGAATGGGCTCTACAAAGCATGACCAGACAGCTTTAGCCTTATGCTAATATGACTGTGTAAACCTAATGTTTCTTTTCTTGACTTAGACTGATGGTGAGATTGATTGCTACTGAAACTTTGTGCTCATGCATGACACAACGCATATAAACATACATAAAAACACTTTTTATTGTAATCTTAACCTGGGAAGCAGTGGCTGTAAACATTAAAAATCACAGTTCAAAAGTTTGGGGTCTGTAAGATTTTTTTTACATATTTTTGAAAGAAGATGTTTATGCTCACCAAGACTGCATTAATTTGATCAGTCAAATATTAAAATGTAAAATAACCTTTACGATTTTCTTTTAAATGTAATTTATTCCTGTGATGGCAGCTGAATTTTCACCAGCCATTACTCCAGTCTTCAGTCTCACATGATCCTTCAGAAATCATTCTAATATTTGTTAAGAAACATTTCTTACTGTTTTCAGTGTTGAAAACAGTTGTGATTTTTGTTTGAAATAGAAATCTTTTGTAACATAAATGTCTTTACTGTCACTTTTTACCAATTTAATGCATCAATGCTGAATAAAAGTATTGATGTCTTTAAGGTATCTTTTGTATTTTTCTATAAATAAAGTATTTGTATTTAGTATGCTCTCTCATTGTAATATTCTATCAGGAGAAGACCGAGACTGAATCAGAGAACCAGGCATGTGGGCGCTACAATCTACGGCGCAGGAAGGACCAGGGCGATGGCAAGACAGTTGAGTTAGAGCAAAAGACAGAGACGGAGACATTATCGCTAACTAAACCACCCACTGCCATCAAGACAACTGATCTGGAGTTCGGAGGAAGAGTTGGTGAGTCTTCTCAGCAATTTAATGTGATTTTAGACTGTGTAAATATTCACAGCACAAACTTAACGCAAATTGTTGGTCAGAGCACATTAACACTTGAATAATTTTGGTACAAATAAAAAGCTAAAAAAAAATTAGAATATGGTCTCCTTTAAAGGTGACATATTATGCCCCTTTTAACAATATGTAATATAAGTCTCTGGTGTCCCCAGAATGCGTCTGTGAAGTTTCAGCTCAAAATACCTCTCAGATCATTTATTATATCATTTTGAAAATGCCTATTTTGAGTGGAAGCAGAAACACTCTATATTAGAGCATGTGTCTTTAAATGCAAATGAGCTGCTGCTCACCGCCCCCTTTTCCAGAAGAGAGCTGTGGCATTACAGCTGGTACCTACTAAAAACATCTGTTTTGGTTCTGATTATCATGTTTATCACGCTGAAATCATGCATTTTAAACCATATTAAACCTCTGATATACGGTTTTCTAAGTGCACATATCACGGACAGAAAGCGGCTGTCACAGCATGTACTAAACTAAGTTCTCATTCACACACAAGTTTACGTTAAAAACACACGAGTTACAAAAACAGTCGGTTATGTCTGTGAAGGTAAACAGCTGGGAACTAAATCACATGTTTATTTTAGATCTGTGTGGCAGCAGCAATATACAGTAAATAAATCAATAACTCCACTGCTCTGTTGTCTCTGAGGCTGGGACTGTAAACAGTGTTCTGTGATCGTCTGTGCAGCTAAAGGCAGAACAGTTAGCATGTTTTGCTCAAACTTTCGCCATGGCATTAGAACTGGTACACCGTTGTCGCTTGCAAAATCAAAATGACAGCGCCGTGGGTGGAAACTTACAGATTGAGGAGCAGTAATATTATAATGAGATCCCTTTGCAACGTCACTAGGGGAGCGAGATCAGACGCGCTCGTTTTTTCACACGCTTGCAGAAAAAGACTTACCAAAACAAAGATACTGGGTTAATCTTTTTCACGTTTCCTTGGTTGGTAGATGCACCTGGGACCTGATTATAGCACTTAAAACCTGGAAAAGTCAGATTTTCATGATATGTCACCTTTAAGTCTACAGCAAAGCAAGCAGAGAAATATTAATAATTAATTATTGTTAGAATATTGTGCATTAAATAGATTTTTCCAGGATATTTCAAATAAATCATAGGCTATGATTATGATTAAGTCCTTCAATTCCCTCTTGTCTTTCAGGTGTATTCTTCCTGATATTTCTGTTGCCTATGGCTGTGTTGGCATTGCTCATTCTCTGTGGGCAGAAGGATGCCAGTCTCCAGAGCTTCCCTCTTGAACTCCCTGCCCTTCAGTCTCTCTGGGACTGTCAGGTCCTTGGCATCGTCCTGCTCTGGCTTCTTTTCCAGGCTGTTCTATCCCTGCTCCCTGTCGGAAAGGTACTGTCCACAATCACATGACTCCCTGTGACCCAGGATTAGGCACATGACCACATAACGCTGTGGCTCTCGTTTCTGCTTTGCCTGTTAGCTGTTGTAAAGCAGGCTAGATTAGATTAGTCACTATTGGTGGCATGCAGATAGAAAGCCTCACTGGGAAAACATCTGGTTTCATTTTCCAGCCTCTTAAGGGTAATTAAGATAGGATCTGAAAATTGCAGCATGTTTCCATGAGTTTAATCAGATTATTTCAAGATGATTCTTGGTTTTTCAGAAATATAAAGGACATGATTGCCTAGCGATTGTTTAATATTGAGTATGTTTGTTGATTTGTTTATGATAGGGCTGGTTTATTACTGCATAATATGTGACCCCAAGCAGAAAGATTTAATTTGATGCATCACATCCACTCTCATCCAGTCTAATCACACTATAACTATGTAGTTTGTATACAGTTGCAGAGCAACGTCACAACTTGATCCATTATTATAAACTTCAAAAAAAAAAAAAATTTTAAATATGGCTTACCCAGTCATATTTTAATGTATTACTGCCTTTTGTTTTTAACTCGTGTTGCATAACATGAAACAGCTCTTTGCCAGACTTATCATTTGTTTATGAATATTACTTTGGATTGTGTCCCTTTTATTTAGAAAGTATTAAGGTCACTAGAACAACAGACGTTACTACACAGTTATGTAATATAGAAAATATTTCAGACTTACTGTAGTATATCATGATGTAAGATTTTATTCATAATGATTGAAATATTATTAAAAAAAAAATAAAAAAATAAAAAAATTAGTATGTTAAACTTGTTTTTATCAAACATTACAGAACTATACTGTTTGACCCACTGGTGTTATGTTAGTGAATTATATACTATTATAGTATTTATTAATATTTTGAATTTGTTTTTTATAATTAGTTATGTTTTTACTTTTCATTTTATTTTTAGTAATTTTGTTATGTTTTCGTCATTAGCTTTTGATTTTTATTTTTAGTAATTTTATTTCAGTAATTTTAGTACTTAATGAGCATAATAATAATAATGTAATAGTATAGTAAGTATAATATAATAATTAGTACTTAGTATTAATTTAGTTAATACTTTGTGTTTAATTTCTTTCTACCTTTCTAAGTAATGTTTTTCATCTGATATTTTAATTTTGGTTTATTTCAGCTTTATGTGATTTAAGAAAATTAGTAGTTTTAGTTAATAACAACACTGATTAGTGGTCACATGTAAATCATTCATCTCTCTCCACCCTACAGCTCGTTGAAGGAATGCCTCTCAAGAATGGGAAAACTTTGAAATACAGGATTAATGGTTGGTTTTCAGTGCTAATGTTATTATCTAAATGACTACCATTTAAAAAGCTTAAAATGAGGCATATTTGAGTTTGGTTTTTAAAACTTTACTGCTTTACTAGTTGTGAGCGATCTGTTTAGTGATCTCTGATTGTGTTCTGCATCAGGTTTCTATGCACTTCTCCTCACGGCTGTGGCAGTAGGTGTTGCCTTATATCAGGAGGTGGATCTCAGCTACATCCATGCTCACTTCCTGCAGTTCTACACCTCGGCCCTGCTTGTCGTCACTCTTCTCAGCGTCTACCTTTTCGTCCACTCCCGCTGGGCGTCTGCAGATGAGCTCTCTCCTGGAGGCAACTCTGGTAAGACGCGTAATGTAAAATCAAGCTGCATTGACTGTCTTTTCCCATTTTAGCTCTGGGTATTTTCACTTTAATGGCTTATAAAGTTTCTAATCACCATTATTTGGGTTAAATGATTATCCAGACAGAGTTGTCATATAGTTCCTGGTACTTTTCTCAGTGCTAGTTAAAACAGACTAATCACAGTTGTTTATAATTATTAAGTAAGCCTTCTAATAATATTGTTTTAAAGAGATTGCAAGGGAGAATTTCAGTTTATGTTAGTTAATAGATTTAAAAGATTATAATTGTTCTTTTTACTCCTCTAGGCTACATTATCTATGACTTCTTCATGGGCAGAGAATTAAATCCCCGCATCAAGAACTTCGATATCAAGTTCTTCTGTGAAATGCGTCCAGGCCTGATTGGTTGGGTGAGTATTTTTATTGTTTTGCATCTTTCCAGTGATGGTTTAGTTCGGTTAGACTGATGTTGTAATCACTCCCTCTTGTGGTCAAAATGTTGTCATTTGCAGGATGAAGTCAATAGTGATTCCTCAATTTTTTTCAAGCATGTTAACTGTTTAATATTGTGGGCTATATTGTTTTCTTTTTTAACTGATTGAAGAAACATAATCATTGCTTGTTTCCACAGGTATTGATTAACTTTGCGATGTTGCAAGCTGAAATGAAGCACCAGAATCTAGAGAATCCCTCTCCAGCGATGCTCCTGGTCAACATCTTCCAGCTCCTGTGGGTCGTTGATGGCTTTTGGCATGAGGTACAGCTGTTTTACAAATCAAACACATTTATTTCTTAATGCAGTGTGGAAACCATGAACTGACTGTAATCAAATCACTGTATTTCAGGAGAAACTTCTGACCATGATGGATATAGTGTACGATGGCTTCGGATTTATGTTGACGTTTGGAGATCTGGCTTTTGTTCCCTTCACGTTCACCTGTCAAGCGTACTATCTAGTCAGCCATCCCAACGAGCTCTCTGTATTCTGGATCATTACTCTCATCACTATGAATGGTCAGTTTCTGCCATGTTTTTATCCGTTTTTCTTTAGCTACACTAGAAAGATGATAGTACAGCTTTTAAAGAACACAATATCAGTCTGCTCAGATTTTAAACATAAGTTTTAACTTCTCTAACAGGAGTTGGATACTATATTTTCCGGAAAGCCAATTCTCAGAAGTTTGCCTTCAGGAAAAACCCTTCTGACCCGGCAGTGTCTCGTAAGTGTTTTGAAACAAATTAACCAAAAGAACAAACATAAAATGTTAAAACTGTTTGGTTTAAATAGTTTTTTTAATCTCATCAGACCTGAAAACCATCCCTACAGCAACTGGAAAGAGCCTTATTGTGTCTGGTCTCTGGGGGTGGGTTCGTCATCCTAATTACCTGGGTGATATCATCATGGGTTTGGCCTGGTCTCTACCGTGCGGTAAGCAATTGACTTCTGTTCACCTTTCTGATCAAGCGAAGCTATCCTACCAGACTCACTTGATTCAAACCTGCATTTTGTTCCTGATCTTTCTTGTAGGATTCAACCATTTGATCCCGTACTTTTACCTAATCTACTTGATCACTCTGCTGGTGCACCGTAATGCACGGGACGAGCGCCAGTGCAGGAAAAAGTACGGCTCTGCATGGGAAGAGTACTGCAAAGCTGTCCCGTACCGCATTTTCCCAGGGATATACTGAGAACTCACAGACTCAATCTGTCACAGACACTCGGGGCAAATAAAATTTTCCTCAGGATGACATTGAACATCAGACATGGGAATGAATTGTTAGCAGCTTGGCATCTTTATTAATCTTTGACTTTTTTGTAATTGAGCATCAAATTTAAACCAAATTTTCTGCTTTGTCTCAAAACGTTTACGGATTGTGGACACTGCCCCATTTTTCAGAGTGCGATCTCTTAAAGATGTATATTGTTGTACAGAAGTTTTTTTTTTTACTCACCAGATTTGTGATGTGTTTTTCATCATCTGTAACTTTCAGTCTTTTGTGCACATATACACATTTAAAGTATCTGCTTGGCTATTTACCATTGGCTTTTGTAATGACAGTTTGTGCTGTTGTATATTGTGTATGATGGGATTTTTTTTTAATATGTATAGGAAGAATGTTCTTTCTCAGGACCAGAAATTTGTGGGGGGGGGACGACAACAAAACTATATTTTCTTAAATTCTGTACATATTTAATAGGAAATTTTAAGTTTGGTTTGTATTTTAGGCATTATGCACTGTGTTAAACAACTTTCTTTTATCCAAAGTTCACAAAATTTGGCTTTGCTACCTCAGATTTTTCCAGTTGAAAACAATGTAAAAATTAGTTTTGTTTTTAGTATTTTTTTGGAAACTGTGGTTCTCAGGCACTATGTGAAGTGTCATAATTGCGAAATCATAATTGTGTGCTGTGAAAAATAATTTTGAGCTATGAACTTGTACAAGGTAGCTGCACTTCTTTACATTTTCATTAAGGTTTTAATTTAAAGCGTCAATGCTCAACTGTGAATGTGTAATGTAAAGCTTTTCTTAACTTATCTTTTATGCAAGTATATCACTTGTGGGCATAACATTTGTCCTAATGAGAGTTTGAAATAAGTGTTTATAGCTAAGATGAGCTTTTACTTTATCGCAGTGAAAAGAAGCATTGTACAATGTTATTTATCTGGTTAAATTTTAGTGTGTTCACTTTTGTTAAATTTTGTTATCTGACAAGCAATTTCTGTACAAATGCCATTTTTAAATATCCATTATTAATTAAACCACTCTAGACAAACCGTCTGCCACGTCTTGCCACAAAATTAAATGTACAGATTACATTATTTTATAGGTTACTTTTTTGTAGATATTTAAAAGTTCATTAATTTTAACTGAGTCTTTTTTTATTATTATTTTTTGCCATCTTTTTTACCCAATTTATTACATGATCCTTTTTTTCCTGTCAGTAATTCCACTCTCTGGTCAGGTGATTTCTAACTGATCAATGTGTTATCAAAACAAGAAATGAAGGTCATTGTGACAAAATATATTAAATGTTCAATTTCTCTTCCCTATTTATAGACTATGTGTAAAGACTTAAAAATTCATATTCTGCCTAGATATAATATAGGTAAACAAAGTTAGTAACACGGAGTCTGTAAGAATGACATTTGACAGTGTAGCACTGTTTTTGTTTTTTTAAATAGTATAATTTTATAAATTTAGATCCCAGCCCTGCTTAACACTGATGCATATTCATACAAGTCACAAGTCTAATAGGCCTGTACATCCAAGAAGCGAACCTTCATTCTTATGCCAAACATTTATGGAGATGCTTACATGGAATACTCATGGAATATTTATATATTGCCCCAACATTCTCACTACTTAGTACTATTATTAACATGTTTTTAATTATTTCCCTTAAAATTGGTTGTGTATCTTCTTACACTTTAATTTCTCTAGGGACTGAATAGGTTATGATGGTATGCTATTATAGCTTGTAATTGAAATAAGAGCTATGCGTAACCGTATCAGTGTGATGTGTCTAGTATCACCATGAGAATAAATCAGTATTTTCTTATCTGTATAAGTAATTTATGTTGAATTTGTGTATTTTTAATATATAGGCCTCTGTGTGTGTGTGTGTGTGTGTGTGTGTGTGTGTGTGTGTATGTGAGTGCGTGCGTGCGTGTGTGTGTACTGACTAAATAGCTGTTAACGAACAGTGTTTCAGTCAAAGTATAAAAAAATTCCTTTTTTTTTCTTTTGAAGTCTGTTTTAATGCCGTGTGTTCAGTACAGCAGCTGTTTCTCGGCTCTGTGGGTTATCATATCAGCAAAGCGCACAGACTGAGCAGGAAATAAGTGCTTTTAAACTAGTGATGGCTTTGCAGGTAAAGACTAGAGCCCAACAAAGCCAATCTACTCAACACCATGCCATACTTCAGATATTTTTCTGAAGAATTAATGAAGATGGACATTCAATATTAGAAAGCTCTGTTGCCACGTTGCTGTTGGGCAAACCAAAAATCATATAGGCTACTACAAGTGGCAATGTAGTATACATTCATCCTATGTAGTGTGTTTTCATCTAGTAATATTCTCTGCAATGCAATTAGCGTTCGACTGAACATTTCAAAGATGACATGCAATTGGTTGATTAGAGCAAGGGTTCCCAAACATTTTCATCTACCTTGAGACCAAACAAGAACCTTTTAGTGAAATATGGGGGTAAGAAAAAAAAACTCATCCTTTTTTACTTTATTTTCCTTGTAATATTTATACATTTGGGGCATACTAAATTCACTGCAAAAACAGACTTGGACGCTATAAAGAAAGACGATAAACACGGACAAAAACAGGAATATGAAATATGCAGATAAAGATATATGAATCACTCAACCAATAGATTCATTCAGTGGATGATTCGTCAGACTGATTCAAAATTCGGTGGTTTTTAAACTATTCATTATGACCGATTCATTTGAACCGATTCACAAGAGTCATTTGTTCTTCAACCAGTCGGTTGCAAAGTATATTAATCTTTATTTTTTTCATTTTTTTTTATTTATTTATCTTTTTTTATTATTATTATTTTGTAGCTTGACAACCGTGGTCACCATGAACTATGTTTGTATAACAAGAGACGCGTACATATTCTTCAGAAATCCTCTTTTTGTTTTCCACGGAAGAAAAGTTGGGGTTTGAAGGGTGAGTAAACTTTAATTTGTCACAGTAGTATTCCTTTACTTAGTGCCTGTCCCCATATTGGAGTCTTGCTGATGCGTGATGGATGAGTATAGGAACAGGCCCTTAGACTCACTC
The DNA here is from genome assembly GCA_021397915.2 of Tor tambroides. Classification (NCBI taxonomy): domain Eukaryota; kingdom Metazoa; phylum Chordata; class Actinopteri; order Cypriniformes; family Cyprinidae; genus Tor; species Tor tambroides. The sequence goes on along the minus strand of JAFVLL020026964.1, from coordinate 21,277 downwards.
AGTGATAATTCTTATGCATTAGCTACAGTCTAGCACTAGATGTCAGCAATACCATGTACAATTGATGTAGGGCTTGCTCTGTGATAGGTCAGCTGGCATAAGGATGTTTATTTTGGGCTCCTGGGGTGAAGGATCTAGTGTCAGAGTATCACTTCCCTCATCAAGGGAAATGACAAAGTGACTGATGCATGAAACCATTCCATTCCTTGGCCAATGCGCAACAAATGAAGTACCCATGAACGTGCACATTAGAAAGCTAATTGGTTTTAGTGTTATGCTAAATTGTGCTTTATTAGAGCCAACATCTGTTAGCCTGAATCCATGTGAAGTGCTTCTCACTACCAGACTGTTCTTCCTTCCTGTGACAATTTCTTAAGAGTTTAGCAAAGTTGAACAGTTGTTTTTAACACATAATTTCTGTGACTTTATAAATACTCTTTTGATTGATGTCAAATATTATAGTTTTATGTGAAATCGAGTCAGATTCACTCAGTTGTGTTTCATAGTTGCATATGGAGAGAGGCTACACACTCCAAGCCAAGTGCATTTATCATAACTCGCCAGGGACTGATATAAAAGGTTACCCATTGTTTCCTCTCATGCAGAGCAAGATGGGCATTTTTTTAATTGAGCCCAATCACTGGAGGTGGACATAAATCTGAGACAGTATGTGACCTCTTTGTCTTCAGTCTTTGTGTTCTTGACTCCAGCATGCTGCAGTTGATTGAGTCCATTTGCAATTTATTTGTCCAGGAATTTGTCCAGCTTTGATACTCTTTGGCATCGCTGACAGAGCATGAGAGCGGAGCTGTAGTGCATTGAGAAATGCATTCAAGATGCAGTTTAATTTTGCAACAACACATCCATCTGATTGGGGGTGGGAGGCAGTTCACTGATGTTGAAAGTAGTGTGCATGCATGTATAGCTGTTTCACAAAACCACTGAAAGCAACCATGAAATGCACTGCAAACTTTGATTTATCTAGCTGTTTTTGTTTGTTTACTCGATACTGAAATTAATAATGGTTAAAGAACAGATGCAGCATTAACACATTCCTATTAATCAGAATCAGATGTTTTTTATCAGCTCTGACTGCTCCTCTTTTGGGGTGTTGAGAGGCGGTGTGTCGTTTTTTCTCAGCTTGAAGCTGGAGAAATTATAATTATGCTGTTCCAGATGGCTTGCATACTGTGTTGCTGTTGGCGGGCCTTGAAAGAGCTTTCGTCTTTATCGCGCAATAACATCATCTCGGTGAGCAGACACGTCAAACTTAAAGACGCAGCCATAATAACATCTCTAGAGGTCTGTGCATTTCCTGCATCCGGCCCTCCTCTTTCAAAGCGTAAAACGAGAGTGACACTGATGATGCTCGCGAGAAGCTGAGAAACTGTGACTCGCTCTTACTGTTAATCCTGGCGGACAATGCCAAGAAAAGCCCAAGGGGGAAGATGTATGAGGTCCTTGTCCTTATCAGCTCAGCAGGCTCTCAGAGGGCAGAGCGGTTGTGGCGGCTCCACCGATCACTAGTGCTCACCGACCCGCCCTATTATCATGTGTGCTCAGTGATATAACAGTGACATCAACCTGCCGTCAACCAGACCGTACCTGTGCCAAGTTAAACAATCAAAGCTGTGCATAAGGTGCCCTGTGAATTCACACACCCACGCAAAAACACATGCCCGCACATTTCTCTCTAGGGACATGGGAGTTCATTTGGCAGGGAACCTGTCATGATCTGTGCATGTCATTTTTCTCACCAACTTGCTGTGCTGGGAGTTTTTGCAGACTTTGCACTTTCTTGCTAGAGGGGCAAACATTTCGGCTCATTTCAGAGCGAGCACAGACCGACTGCTAGCTTTGCGTGAAACAGCAGCTTTGAATTTAGACGCTGAAGTCCTATTAAGCATCTGGTCACAAGGTAAGTCTGCGTGAGTAATTTGCATCTAATACAAACATTATGTCCGTTTTGAGGCGATATGTGGGTTTCTTTTTGCAGTAATACTCCTAATGCTCTTTTCAGTAGGATTATGACATAATTAAATCACTGGCTCTGTGTGTTTTCAGGGATATGAAGCTGGTTGCAGGGTTAGCCGTGCTGTGGCTGTGGGTTGCTGAGGCCATGGAAAACTGCCCCGATGCTTGTAAATGCAGCCAGAAATCCAGCACAGAAAAGACTGAAGTCAATTGTCAGAAGAAGGGACTTGAGAGCATCCCACCCAAACTCCCTCTGGACACTTGGATCCTTAAAATGGGTGAGCTGAGACTGCAGACTTGTTTTTAGAGATGTTCTCAGTAATAGTGGTAACCTTCATGACAAAATGTAAAGGAACAAGAAAATATATATTAAATTAAACATTTCATACATCATGGATCTTCATGTAGCCATATTCCACTGCATACCCATACAAAAAAACAAACAAAAAAAAAAAACATTTTTTTTTAGAGAAATGAATACATTTATTTAGCAAGGCTGCATTACATTGATCACAAATGACAGTAAATGTAAAATGTTATAAAGTTATCTGTTGGAATTTCTATTTATCAAAGAATCCTGAAAAAAAATGTATCACAGTTTCCACAAACATATTAAGCAGCACAACTGTTTCCAACATTGATAATAATAATAATAGTCTCTTTAGCACCAAATCGGCATATCTGAATGATTTGGCTGCAGAAAAATAAAATTATGTAAATTAAATTTTGAAATATATTAAAATAGAAATACATTTTGTATTAAATTGTATTAATATTTCACAATATTACAGTTTTTAGTGTGTTTTTGATCAAATAAATGCAGTCTTGGCAACAATAAGTGACCCCAAGTATTTTCCAAAAACATCTCCAAAAACAACTCCAAAACTTTGAACAGTAGGGTAAAAAAAAAAGGTACAGTATACCCTGGGTTTATATTGGTTTTTTACTTTTCATGTCATAAAGTCAGGAAACCAGCTAAAACCAGGCAAACATCTTAGATTGTCATCAGAAAATAACAAAGACAATTTTGAAAGTACACTGAAGCAAAGTACACTTAAAGGAAATTCAGTATTCATATATTAATGTTTTACAGTAGTTACAAAAATTATGGTAATTTGACGGTTACTATGGTTGCACTGTTAGTCCATTAGTTATTAATCCTGACCCAGTGCTTAGACCCAAACCTCTCGCTTGGGTTAAAACTTGTGTAGTAATTTGTATGGTATTACAGTGAAGAATGGACCAGTTAAAAGAGTGCTATTCTTTTAACTGAATCTTTTAATCTTCTGAAGAAGATGTAGATGATACTCACCACGGTAACACTAGGGTGCTATGAATGGTTGCAAGGCCATTGCTAAGGTATTTGAAATGGATATTAGAGCATTACTAGGTGCTCTGTGTGGTTGCTATGGACTTGTTTGGGTATTTTGGGTGGCTGCTAGTTGCTTGCCTCAAAACTCTCTCTATATATATACATATATATATATATATATATATATATATATATATATATATGCTGGTCCAATTTTTCTGCTGCATTTGTTCCAGAAGTATTTTTCTCTTAGTTTTCTCCTATAATGTTATGCATTAAAAACCAATTCCCCTATGGAGAAAATGAATGTATTTTTTACTCCCGGAACTTTATTGTTTGGTCAAATTCCTTACCCTAAGTATGAGCATTGTGATGTTTACTTCAGCACCACTTATTAAACCCACCTCTTTCACTTCCTTCTGTTTCTTAATTTTTAAGGTGAAAATGTATTGCAGGACCTTCCAGCCAACATCCTGAGCTCCGTCCCTAAAATCGAGAGCATAAACTTAGAGCGAAATTCAATCAAATCAATACACCCTCAAGCATTTGCTGGTGCCCAGCGACTGATGCTTCTGAATCTGCAAGGAAACCGAATGTCCAAACTCCCAGTGAAGGGCTTCAACGATCTCCTAAACCTACGCTTTCTTATGCTGGGCCAGAATCAGATAGCTAGCCTGAAACCTAACATGTTCATTGGCATGAGGAACCTCTCAAGAGCTGGATCTGCCCCTAAACGCCCTCACTGTTCTCCCACCAAATACATTCAAGCCTCTGATTGCCCTCAAAGTCCTGGATCTAGCCTTGAACCACATCCAAAGCATCTCACCCAAAGCCTTTGTGGGACTTGACGAGCTGCTTTTTCTCAATTTGGACAACAACAAGCTGAAGAATATCCAAGCTGGGACCTTTGCGCCCCTGGTTGGTCTTGAGATGCTGGTGCTAGACAACAATTTTCTCTCCACACTTACCGCGGCTACGCTAGAAGGTCTTTCCAACCTGCAGGAGCTCTATGTGAGAAAAAACGAAATTCAGAGTCTACCAGCTGACGTGTTCCGCCACACACCTAAACTTACTCATGTGGGCTTAAGTGGGAATCGACTTCATGCTATTGATGGAAACATGCTAGCCAACATGCAAGGTAAGAAGTAGGACTTTTAAAAACTACTAGTATGTGGGTTTGCCTGATATCAGTTCTAAGGAAACCGAAACTTATTAGGCTAGTTTCAGGTTCATCCGTCGCCGATCAGACAACATTTACTTTTGGCCCATGACCCTCAAACAAGTTTGATTTTTGGCCTTCCATAGTAAAGAATAATTTTGAGATAGATGGAGTGCAATTTCATTGAACATTTTTATCATTTTATCTTAAAAATGCAACTCTAACAATATTCAGCTTAACAATATGCAACTTAAATCAATATTATGTAGTAGAAAACATACATTCAAATACTTTTTTATTCTTATCTGTTAAGTGTAACATTTTAATCACTTAAAATCTCTGATTGATTCAGGTTTAAAGGAGGTGTTTCTGCACGACAACCCATGGAAATGTGACTGCAGCATCAACTCGCTGGTACATTACGTATCCCAGACAAGGGCTAATCACTCTCCTCTGCAAAGACTTCGGTGCACTAGCCCAGAAGAGTTTCGTGATAGACCCATCCACCAGCTGAAATCTGATGAACTTCCCTGCAGGGCCTAGAAAATCCTCACGTCTGATATCATATCACGAACGACCTCCAAAATTTGGGGGCACAGTGTAATAACAGCATGATATTTTCTGCATTTGAATGGTGATGCTTCACAGAACTCCAACCACAATGACTTTGACAGGTTAATGATAGAGATGCTGTTCTGCAGATAGTCATAATTTGCACCCACACCAGTCGACTATTTCCAGGCCACCTGGAGAGCAGTACATCCTACAAAACTAAGGAGGAAGTGTGCATTTGTTTTTTCCTATATAAATTGTTATATATTTATAATAATAATGTTTTCACATCTAACTTAATATTACAAAAGATCTTCTATGCATTATTTATCCAAAGTGTTTTTATTGTCCATCAGAATCTATGTAGAAGACGCTGTCAAAATATAATGTTAGTAGGTGAGTAAATAAAAAATAAATACAGGATCATACAGCACTTATAATGTCATTAAACCAATTCTTAAATTAATTAATTTATCTATTTGATGTATACATTATATACACACAATAAACACATCTTGCAACTGCAAATGATTTTTTGTTAGATGCAGTGAAGCTTAAAGGAAATAAATAGAGGTTAGAAAATCCCCTCTGCCCAGAGACCGACTGCAAACTTCCACCACCACCACCTGAGACTGAATTCCTCATCGGATTGTTACAGCTGAATAAGCTTCCTTTGAAATCATCATTCTGTCTCTAAATTCCACCCAGGGCGCTGAAGCTGCAATCCCACATACAGGAGTGGGATCTTTTCAGATGCTTGGAAGGTGTTATTAAAGCATGCTATATACTAAATCTTATGCTTTGGTATTTTACAGTTAACTGATATTAAATCTAACTGGTGGGACAGAATTTATTCATAGTACATTTAAAAATAAAAACATTAAATATTAAATTGAATATTTAGATCACTTACTGTCACATATTTTGCGTCGGGCTGCTGATAAGCCTGTCAGGCTTTATTTTGCAACAACAGTGGACTGGATGTACATTATTCCGCTTATTACACGGTTACTTGCCACATAAGTAAATAATTAGACACGAAATATTTATTTGAACGCAAAGCTTCTGTGAAGAAAGCAGTTGCTAGCAAGCGGCAAGTTCAAACTAGACGGACATTTAAGAGATACGGTGCAGTCATACCACTTATTACAAGTGTTGAGGAGTAACTAGTTGCATGTAACATTAGAGTGCATTAGAGTATACAAAACAATCGCCGCAAAATGGCAGCAGCTTCGTTTGTATGAAATATTGATTTTTAATTTTATTTAATTTTAATGAATAACATACCTTGGAATATGGTGACTGACCAATCAGAATCAAGTATTCCACAGAATCGTGTAATAAATATTAAAAAATATATACAAGCCACAGTGTTTTTATAGTAGGCTATAATAGTGACTGATATGTCGTAACATACTATAAAAACCCTCAAGCATGCAATGTTTTCACACTCAGATGACTGTGGATATCTGCTGTCTAACTTTCAAAACAAAACCAAATTACTGGTGCATTGTGCTTTTGTGCATAATAAGATACTCCTTTAACACCTAATTTCCCCCAGCATTGCCATGGCAACCGTAGTTTATAGTAGGGAGCTCCTGCGGATGCCTTACCCCTCACTGCATCACCTCCTCAACCAGCTGTTACCGACACAGCGTCCTCCAACCGCCTCACTTTCACTAGTAGATTTACAATGACAAATTAGCATGATTCTGGCACCAAATAAACAGCTTTACAGCAGCTTACATTAATCATAGCTAAAGAACCCCCCCTTTTCACTACATTGGAATTCCATGGATGAAGGAGACAAATTGTTTGTGCTTGCTGTTTTAGTGCAGAGTTTTGTATTATTGATGTCATTTGTAAATTGACTCTGCATTGTGGCCATGCAAACTGAGATTGTACATTGAGATAATAGTAATATAAGCTTACTAACCATCCAAATTCATCATATTCTATGGATGTTATATCCTTTTTCAACCCCTAAAAGAAAAGATGGATCTATCCATATTTTATATGCTCAAAACACAGGTCTGTTCAAGCTTTACTAAACCCTGATGAATGGATGGCAGTGTTCGTTGGTGTTTAACCTTTTTAATATTTGAATATGATTAAGAAACTAATTTCCGCTCTTAATTAGAAGCATGCTATTTCAAAGGTACAGCCTTTTAAGAATGAAGCGCTACACTTGCTTACTGCTGTTTCTGTATAAATTTAGGCAAAAATGCTGGGTTGCCTATGGACTGTGATCTGTAACCTCGAGGCTTATTTTCTAAGTGAAACATCCCCACAGCATGATGCTGCTATCACCATGTTTCACCATAGGTATGGTATTAGCCAGGTGTTGAGCCATTTTAGTCACACTGCTTGGCATTCAGGCTGAAGAGTTTAACATTTATTTCATCAGACCAGAGAATCTTTTTCGTTAGGTTCTTAGTCCATTAATTGCTCTTTGTTGAACTCCGCTCGGGTTGTTAGATGTCTTTACTTATAGAGTGATTTCCATTTAACGGTTAAACGTAATGGCTTGATGATTAATAAAACCATATGCAGAGATAGTTTTCCTCCTGGTAGGTCCAGCAGGAGCTCTAACTGCCTATAGAGTGTCTAATTGAGTCCTAGGTCACCTTGCCTACATCTACAACCATTAGAAAAGGCGTAGTATTCTCTTCATTTGTCATTTCCAAAAAATTATTTTCTTTCCATCTTTGTTTCATCATGGTCAAAATGTATACTTGACTTGACATTGAAAAGTATAAAACTGAGAATGATGTAGAATATGTACAAATATAGAAAAATAATATCTACTTCCAGACAAAACTTTAGCAATAAAGCGAAGAAGCTTCCTATTAAGAATATTTGCATGTGTCATCAATTTTTCTCTTTTCAGGTTTACTTTCTGTGTTTTGCCCACTAGTGAAATTTGTACTAGTATTGTACATACAGCAACATATAATGATTAATTAATTCATTATTTAAGTATGGAATGAATTATTGTTTTACCTGAGCAAATAAACTCACTTTGTTCTGTAAGAAGATATTTTGAGAAGTAATGGGCACCTACCAACATTCTTCAAAATATCTTGTTTTTGTTCCAGGGAACATATTTTGTTTTTGTTCTATGCATAGTAGAAAGAATGTCATGCAGGTTTGGAATGACACTTGGGTGAGTAAATCAGGGCCGTCGCTGAGAATTCTGGGCCCTGTGCACTGACTTTGCTATATGGGGCCCAGTTTACTTATTTTGAGTAACTTTAGGCAATGTTACAGTATGTAATGCATAAATACTAATCAAATGAGACACTGTTAATGTTAAAGCATAGTGTTTGTGTTAATGCAATTCTCAAAAGTCATGTTTTTGACTACAGAGTTTAAGATAAGCACCTTGGGAAACAACTCTCTGTATTCGTCATGAACACTCTTCTTTCAGGGAAAAAAACATTAAAGGATGTTTTGTAGGTACAGAGAAGTCTTTCATTCGTGGTGATGATTACAGCACAGTAAAATACAACTGCAGCATTCCTCTGGATCCACTGTTTGCAGAAAAAGATACTAATGATGTGCCTTGTGTAAAAAAAAAAACTCCTACTGACTAGCGACAACTGACTTTTTTCTTTTGAGTGCTGTATTGTAAGTCACTCTGTAGCTTAAGTTTAAATGTGAAGTTTAAGCATGTTCACATAGTGGAATAAATTGTTCAGGCACTCAGACTAAAAACGAACCCTTTAATAAAAAAAGTAACATTTCAAAACAAAACTGTCATATTTTATCAAAATCAATAGTTGGGTTTCATAGTAATGTCTCTAAATGAATGCAGTGCTGCTCATGTTGTCATACAGACTAGTGTTGCCAAATATTTCTCCGTTTGACATTCTGAAGGCTGACATCTCTTTGAAGGAGCAGTTCAGGGTTAAGAGTGACTATATTAGCAGCTATATTAAATGGAGGCACTTGACTTGCCTCATGACTCATTGACTTAAGCCTTACACTGCCGTTACGTAAAATACTGGCTCTCTAACAGGCTCTGACGGCTTTAGCAGAACTTCAGCTGAGATTTTCTTATCTGTTCTCAACTTCGTAGCCTGGCAAATGTTATATGATAGAGGTGTTATGTTAATTTTATCCAAGTCTTGCTGAAACTAGAAACTGTGGTTGTCAGGTGGTCTGAACATTTTTTTGGCTCTTGGTTTAGTCTGAATTAGCATTAGATTGACTGGTTGTCTTAAAGATTCTGTGTACCAAAATGACTTTAATTTATGTTTATTAATATGTTGCTCATTGGTGTTTGCAGTTAGTTAAAGGGACATTTCAGATGAATCAGTAAAAGTATAGTTAAATGAATCATTTATGATTTTCTTAGAGAGTCTTAGAGAGATTGTCAAAGATTATTGTGCTTGTTGGACACACAACACTGAGACTCATAATGAATTTCAGATACTCTGTTGGGACTGTTTGTTGCAACTGGATATCCCTTGGATGTCATAACTAACAGTACAGATTGTTATAAGAACACAACAGCTCTGCACCTAAAAGAATCTGCCTGATCTCAAGACGAAAACGTACCTGTGGGAACTTTTTCGCAAGACGCAAAATACGTACCAATAAGTACATATCACTGCACTTTCCAACAGAAATGAACACTATGGTGACAAAACAGCGAGCACTTGTAATCGTTTTCGTACAAAGTTATGATTTCAGCTCCATGTGTTTCACTTTCCGGAAGTAACAATTTTGCTCGGTAGCTCAGCCGGCACGGAACTGGACATAGGATGTGTAATCCTTGTGTACGAATCCCGTGAAAAAGATGACTCACGATGAAAGAGCTGAAAGATGAGAGATCGAAAAACAAGATAAAATGGCATGCTTGCGATTGTATCACATTCACTTTTGTTCATACTATCGGGTGTAGTGCAAATGGTACGTTATTTTAAAATGTCACGGAGCATTAGAATTATAGTGCCACTCAATGAATATTTCAAGTCAGAGCTGCGGTGACGCATACAAAACCAGCGTCACATAAAACGTACCATATGTACGTTCATCTGTTCCGGGAGAAAAACTAACACTCTTTTAGCGCCACTCAGTGGCAGTGTTGCCAATTTAGCAATTTTGTAGCTAGATTTAGCAACTTCCCCACCCCTTTTGAGACTTTAGGGACAAATATAGCAACTTCTTGGACAAACCTTATCTAAGTACTCATCTTGCTCACAGATCTATATTCATCTTTGTATAGATCAGTGAATTTGCCTTTATGATGTCATCTAGTGACATTTAGCTACCAGTTTAGGCTACTTTCAATTGAAAGCAGTTGGCAGCGCTGCTCAGTGGACATTTCACATTTTAGGCTATATGTCACGAAATGCACATGGCGGTACATATTTCGCGTCTTGCAAAAAAGTTCCCACAGGTACATTTTCGTCATGAGATCAGGTGCAAAGAACCTATCACCAGCTATAGTCTTGTTTGGCTAATTAATATGCTATTTTTGCTCAAATATTAGTGTTTACACATGTACTGTTTACTTTCGACAACTGTTCTTTGCTCGGGTTCATCTTGTTAGTTCACTATATGACAGTGAAAGTCTACTCTCATGTCTGCCTGAAAGCCTGACTTGTGTCTTCTCTGCTCAGATGAGGGCCATCTGGCTTTCTCTAAGGAGTCTTCCTGCTCTGTTTCATGCGACTGGCTGTGTTAAGGCCTTATTATCAGAGTTAGGAAGGAGAAAGTCTCCTTGCAAACACCACACTGGTCTTGAACATCATCAGTAAGAGCTAGAAGAGTGCTAATAATGCTGACTTACTCTTACAGGCTGACTGCTCTGTCTGCAGGAAAAAAACAACAACACTTTTTCAGCATTTTTGTCTTGTTTTCCAATAAATATTTTATTAAAACAAAATAACTGTATGCATCAAAAAACAAAAACAAAAAAACCTTTGACTGAATTAAGTTTAAGTTTTTCTAAACCTAATTTCTTTTCTTATTTAAAAATGTAAACGTCACTAAATGTTTGATTTATGGTTAAAGAAAAGAAAATCAATTTGTCAAAGGGGTCAAAAATAACCTCTGGAAACAAATCATAATATCTTGCGCAACTAAATTGATTTTGTTTTAAGGATGTTTTGATATTTTTGCTGAAAATAACACAAAAATACTGATTAAGAAAATGATTTGTTACTGCATGCAATTATACAAAAAGCAGACGTCTGTTCTATACAAAAACTGAGGTGAAGTGTATCTGGTAAAACAGAGATATGGTTGCACATGTTGCACTGCTGTTATGCAAGGTGGCAGGTGTGTTTACATGTCAAGCATAAGAAGATTTGTGTGCACCCCCTCACTCCTTCAAAACTCTTTCTCCTCACAGGTGCTTTCAGGGCTGTCAGTCACAGCCAATGAAAGCGTGCACATAAACAGAAATTTAATTTCACACAGGGACATAAACTGATTGGAAAATGTCTCCTTATATTAATTGTTATCATGTCTTTCCTCCATCGTCTACTTTCTACTTCCAGCTCTTCTCTATCTCTCTCCCTTGACTGTGGAGGCAGCTGCTGTAGGGTGGTTGTGCAGGTTTAAATATGCTCTTTCTGAATTGTATATGAGGATTACAGCGACCCATTCTCAAACGCTCTCCATCGACTGAGGCAACATCAATAAACCCCATACACCACGTAAGCCAAAGTCTCCTTGTACATACACACTGCGTATAGATTTAAACACTGTGTGACAGCATGAAGGTGCATATAAAGAAAAGGCTAATTAGGTTTTTGGTTTGCAATTTACATTTCAGAATAAGATATTATCTAAGAATTGCATAAGAATGGTTTTATTTATTATGTATTATTTTAGTAATAAATAATACATAAAACGTAATATACAAGAAACAAATCTATTTAAATAAATATAATTAGGCCATTAGACTTAAATTCTAAATTTATTAGAATGGCCTTTTGCCGTTTGTTTTACTGTAAATTATATGTAAATGATATTACTTCAAAAAACATAGGTCTGACAGTATTTTATCATATAATTTTTGTACCGTCTTGCTGTCATATTTTATTATATTTTATTTCCTTGCTGATTGTTGGTTTTTACAATATGATGATTTTTGGGGGAGAAAGTTGCTGACTATACCATACCACTGTAGTTCCTGTACAGAGATACTTTTTGCAAACTGTCTATTCCCCAATGACACTTGTCAGCATACTTTATGACAGCTGTGCTGGTTATTCTGCTGCATTGGATGCTTTGGGATTTGCACTCTCTCCAGCATAATGTGATTAATTGAGGATTTTTTATTGTTTCAACAGAATATGCTCTTGATCTCTATCACCCTCTGGCATTCAAATATACTTTTTATAAAAGAACATACTTTTTCAAACATAAAATTTGTCGGAATTTTACTGCCTCTATTGTTCCTTTCAATTGGAAACTGCAGTGAATCGTACATATATGTACGTTTTTTTTTTCAGTTTTGCAGAAATGTATGTAGAGGCACGTATTTCCAATGAGCAGGTTGCGAATTTATTTGTTAATCAGAACAGATTTAGAGAAATTTAGCATTATAGGCTACATCACATGCTCACCAGTGGATCCTCTGGGTGCCGTCAGAATGAGAGTCCAAACAGCTGATAAAAACTTCACAATAATCCACAAGTAATCCACACGACTCCAGTCCATCAGTTAACATCTTGTGAAGTGAAAAGCTGTGTGTTTGTAAGAAACAAATCCAACATTAAATATGGTTTTAACTCCAAACCAATGGAGTCCTCTATCCATGATATTTCTTTTTCTACTGAAAAAGTCATCTCATCTGAATCGGGAGAGAAATATGCACAGATCAAGCAGTGATCTTTACAAGTGAAAACAGTCCAAAACAGTTGTTGGTGGATTTTGAAGTGAGAGGCCAACAGGGAATACACTGTTTCACTGGAGTAAGCGTTATTAAGGATTATGGACTCTCATTTTGCCAGAGGAGATGGTTTAAAGTTAAAATGGTTTAATGATGAATTTCTTTCTAACAAACACACAGCTTTTTGCTTCGAAAGATGTTGATGGACTGGAGTCGTGTGGATTACTTGTGGATTATTGTGATTTTTTTTATCAGCTGTTTGGACTCTCATTCTGACGGCACCCATTCACTGCAGAGGATCCATCGGTGAGCATGTGATGTAATGCTAAATCCCTTCAAATCTGTTCCAATGAAGAAACAAACTCATCTTGGTTGACCTAAGTAAAGTTTTAGCAGTTTTTCATTTTTGGTTGAACTATTCCTTTAAGATCTCTTGTCATCTTTATATTTAATTCAACTACTTTACATAAATTACTTGATGACAATTTTGTTTTATTTCAGGCCTCAAGCCTACAGTCAAACAATATTCAGCACAACAGCAGTCTTTCTTGTGTGATATTGCTTTCAAATTTTAACTTAGTTGTGAGCTGAAGCTCAGTGTGACTTCTGAAAGTATGACAGAGTTTGAGAATCTGATTTGTACATTTTCACAGTGTCAGAAAGACCTTTCAAATTCTCAGTCACACTGCCTCCTGCTGCGTGTCCAGATTGTAGACTTCAGATTTTATTTACAAGGAAACGCAGACTCAAATCCCCTAGGTATGTCAGTAAGACTGAATTGTGTGCACAAATAGTTGAACTGGCAGTCTTTATCAAAAACAGACCCCTGTGAGAGAAAAAAACTGAAAATCCGCAAGTCACAGTCCCAAATTGTTTGGAGGAGGTAGTGCACAGGAACTTAGTGGAAGTGTTTTGGTGTTGTTGGGGCATTAATATGTCACTGTGAATGGGGTGGATGAGATTGCATCAGAGGTGTAGTCTGTAATCCATGACCAGCATGTGCACATATCATTACTCTCCAACTGGGCCACAGAGCCTCATTCTCACAGAGTGAACCGAAGCCTAATTAAACCTTCAACACCTCTTCTCTTACTCACCCTTTCTACTAGAGTTCAGTCCCAGAAAATTCCCTCATCCTTCGAGTCCTGAATTAGTGCGATAACTGCCTGTATCTTCCGAGACGGCTCCTCTGTAAGATAAATGATATGAATCATAAAAGTGGGCGTGCATTATTCCGATTCATGGGAGTTCAAAGCATGCTCTGACAAGAGGCAGAGAGCATATTGTAGGCTGTAATAAAATTTAGATGTAATTTTTTATGACAGCTTCCCTCATTACGGGGTAATGGTGCACTTTCCCAAATGTACCGATCTCCACTACAGTAGTTAGTCGGGCAAAGGTAGCGGAGTGCTTACAGAGTAACATTATTGAAGAACATTTCTCAGGATCTGTGCTGTTGGACACCAGAAAATTTTTTTTAATGACTGTTGTTGTCTCTCTATATGCCATGGCTGATTTATTACAATTAACAGTACAGATGGACTATGAACAGAAAAAAATAAAAATGATAAATTTATTATATTTATAAAATTAAATATTATATTATTTAATATATTGTTTTTTATTTTGTATTTTACATTACAAATAATATAATATAATATAATAGTTGTAAAATATAATATAATATAATAGTTGTGACTGCTATTAGCACTGAAAGCATATTTAGTTTTAAACCAATCAGAATGTCAAAATCAAACTGATTAAGTCTGCATAATTAACTTTAAGGAAGCTGAAATAACCCCATTTACATTCTCTTAATTTCCTCAGCAAGATGAACTAACTTGACCTCTTTTATTATAAAAATAAATTATCCCATTATACAATATGCAGATAGCAAAAAATAGACTTCTTGAATAAATTAAGATTAGACCCTCTGACCTCATATATACATAACTAATGAAAGTTACATACAGTGGCTTGTATGTTTTGCTGAAACTAAAAATACACATTCAGAAAAGTATTAAAATTACAAATACATTGGACTGAACTGTTCAGATCATTGTTGCATGTGCAACTTCATTACAAAACAACCAGTTAGCGTCACAGAGACCCTAATGCTGTATGGATCATCTGAGAAAGGTCATCAACTCTTTGAAGTGTATCTCTGTAAAATCCCAGTGGTTGTCAGGCTGCTTAAATGTACCGCTGCAGTTGGAAAGGGAAGTGTTGCATCTGTGCAAGCGCTATAAATTCACCAAGGTCTAGGAAGAGCTTCATTACGTTGGTTAATTAGCTACCTATTATCATAGCTCACTGGAAGCTAATTAGTGAGGAGGTAAAATCACATTGGGACCATACTGGTGATAACTAAAAACTGTGTGCAGTATCCTAATCCCATCATAAGGCCCTTTTGACAGAATCTGCACTATCAGTTAAATGGCCTGGCTCAGCATGTACAACAGCATGTGTTGTTTGAGGGGGTTCTTCAAAAATGAACACTATAAAAGCCCATGTTTGTTAACAATTTTACTTTTATTACCCCAAAAGTACAATCTAGGGCTGTCAATCTATTCATATATTGATCAAATTAATTGCATGAAATGCTGATTAATCACAGTATACTAATTGCCATCTTGTGTTTCAGTTACACTCTAACAAATCCTAGGTTATGCCTTTTGGGTAATTTTTTGGGGGTTTTTTTTAGTGTTTGGGTAGTTTTTTTGTAACCCAGCCCCTGGGTCAAATATAACAACCTAATGTTTGGGTAGTTTTTAGTGTTACCCAACTCCTGGTTCAGACATAACAACCCAATGTTTGGATAGTTTTCTCTCCAGAAGAGGACGCAGAATCCCCGCCATAAATAACTCAACCCAGCGGTTGAGTTATTTATCGCGGGGATTCTTCGTCCTCTTCTGGAGAGAGCAGTTCTAAGCGCCATTGGATTAATGCATTTCTTCGGTAAATACAGGTTTGTGTACATTTTATTTTATGTATAAAATCGTTAGCGTCCTGTATATCGTTCAGTTTCTTGCAGAGCAACATACAGGCACACGGTGTGAATCACCTAAACGTCGGTGTTATCTCGTGATGGAAAAGCCTGGTACTCTGCATAAAATAAATGATTTTTATTCATAAAGATACAGAATTCAAATACTTTGGGTGTTAAAATATTTCCTCAGAACTGTTTACTGTTTGTTTTTGGGCAGGTTATGAAGGCAGTCACAGTATATCTCGGCCAGGGCCGTACGCAGGTTTTTATAAATACCGAGGTGCCAAAATGGAGATTGGTAGGGGGTTCGGGGGCATGCTCCCCCGAGAAAATTTTGATTTTCCTGACTTACATGTGTGCATTTTGAGATGTTTTAAGGCTCATAAATTGAATAATAATATAGGTTTAAAACCAAGTCAGTGGGCAGTATACTATATATATGTATACTATATTTATACTATATTTATACAGTATACTATATTTATGCTATAGCATAAATTATTTTTCAAGATAATAGATTCTTAAACATGAGAATCAGATTAAATGTTGCAATGAATGATCCGCGCTACAAATTGGAAATAGAGAAGATATAGTTTGTTTATGTTTATGAATTTAATCAACTCATGGTAAAAATGATCTTCAGTAAAATCACGTGTCTAAAATGATTAAACATGATTATTATTATTATTATTATTATTATTTTTATTTTTTATTTTTTATTCACACTGATAGAAATTAATCTTTTCCAATAAGTTTAAACTTTTTTTTTTTTTTTTTTTTTTACATTTTATGGGCATTTTTACCTTTATAAAGCCTTTTTTTTTTTTTTTTTTTTTTTTAAAAAGTGTCCATTATCTTTTGAGTCAAATTCTTACATTTATTCAGTGAAGAAGAATAAGATATTTGGGTTGTTACCAAGCAAATGAAATTGGTGCATCTGAATGCATCTGAAGTGGCATTTAGATATATTTACACACTGTTTAATGCAAGACATGAATGCATTTAACCTGCAATTACAAATGCATAAATAATGTTTTGATATATTAAACATAAAACATTGAATGCTGATATTTGAAATTATTTAAAACATGGGGAAAAAAATCAGGGAAAAAAGTCAATACATGGAATTAAAACCACCAGTAGGTGGCAGAAAATCGTTAATAAGTGAGTAATTGCGATTGAACCGAATCATTTTAACGGTTGATTCATTCAGGAACGAAACACCGTCATGTCGCTCAGAGACGCAAAACAGCGCTGTGGCTGTGTTTGGAATGATTTTTGTTGGCGAAATAGAGAAAAAACAGGCAATATGGTGTCTAAAACGTAAGTCTCTTAATTAACTTACATTTATAGAACTGTTGTAAAAAATCAATATAATAACTGCTCCATAAAAGTAGCTATTTATTGCAACATTTCGACCATCACGTGAATTGGAGAAAAACACACTCTTCGTGTGAAATTGATTAACTATATGAAGTGGTATAAATATATACATTTTCTGCCTCCATGTCTTGCATATGTGATCATTCTAAAGGCATTTTATTAGATTGAATCATGCAGTGAAAGAACGCACTCTAAATGCGCACTAGTCTGGACTTCATCACGTAATGTAAGTGTGCGCTCTGTAGGGGTGTTCTCGGCTATGAGTGAAACGCAGGGTGGCGGTCTTAGTCGTGAGCAGTTGCCCACCGAACATGACTCCAGCTCGGGCACGAGAGCCAGCGCCGTTACGGTGGAAACGGAATAACAGACTGGACGATTACACGTGAATTACTTCTGTTTAATGTTTAATTTTTACTTTTAATGTTTGTTAAATGAGTTTAAATAGGCAATATGTATACATAAAACGATAAACAATGCTGTAATAAAGGGAAATAAAGGAAGTTATCAGGCAAACCAGTGTTCGTGTGGAGTATTTTACAAAAGTTTATAGGACTGAAGTTAAGCTGTAAACATTATTTAATGTATAAAGTAAAAAATAAGCTATATTATAATAAAAATGAATCAACCCATTAGCTGGGTTAAATCAACCCATTATGATGGGTTAAATAAATAACCCAATTTGCTGGGTAAAATTAACCCCAAATGTGTTCTGTAACCCAATGTGTTCCAAATTGGGTTGTTTTTAACCCAGTGTTTTTTAGATGACTCACGTAAGTAGTCTATTAATATTATCATAATATTGCTGTGGTGTCTATCTTTCTTAGCTCTGTAATGTCTGATACATGAAATAATAGTATTTAAAAAAGAAATATATGTATGTGTGTTTTTTTTAAAGAAACAGTTTACTGAACCTTTAGACAAAACAAAAAGTTTGCATTTGTTTTTTCTTGAGTATCATATTTGATACATCAGGCTTTTATGACATATGATATAAGAGAATCTGTAATGTAAATCAATGAGATTTTATAACAGTATAGCAGACTACTTACAGAAAATGCATGTAAATATCATGCCACTCTATCTGCTAATAATATGTCTTAGTAAGATGATATTTTAAAGCTTAGTTTTATGTTTTCTTATGTGCATTTTTTTATTTTTTGTTATAGTAATATAGTGCAGTACAATGATGATTTTTTTCTTAAAAGCCTGATGTAACATATTTGATACTCTCATTTTATTACAAACAATATGGAATGCATTCTTACATTTGTTTAAAAATTACAATTAAAAAAAAATACATTTAAGATTTAACATTTAGATTTCACAGCTTGTACACTTGTATCATGACCTGAAGGGTGACGTTTTTAGAATTATACTAAAAGGCCTTTTATTTGCTAAAAAAAGTGTAAACTATCAACCAGATGACAACTGTCTGTTACTTATTTAATCTCAATGAAGATAAGTCTATAATAAAATGTTTCAGAATGTCACACATAGATGGAAAAATCATAAAGCATAAATTTGTATTTTTTATTTGTGTTGTAGATTTTAATTGCAAATTTTAGAGAGAAGGGATGAAACTGGAACATAAACATGTAACACAATGGACTCCAAATGAACCCACTATATTACGATACTGAGTGCAGTTTTTTTGTCATGCTAAGTTGATCAAATATTTATCTGAGCCACCAACAAAAGAAAAAGGAGTTCAAATATATTCTGTTCAAATCTGGATCTGTGTTTGAAAGACTTGAGCTTTATTTTTAATGGAAGCCTGAGCAGGCATCTCTAAATCTTCCCACATCAGCAGGCTGCATTTCCTCGCTGCTGTGATTCCAGGTGCTGGTGATCATGCAAGCCATGCACTCTGTTTTTTTGGCTAAGGAGTTTTCTTTTGGATTAAACGCTTCCTGGAGGGATTGAGTCTGAAAATTCTTTTATCATCAAAATGCAGGACATTGAAGGGATTATCTTTCTATACTCATTTTGTCAGTTGTTTTAATTTCCTGTAAAAACATCCGCATTGTATTCTCACTGACAACATAATGCTCTTCAAAGGTGAAGTGTGTCATTTCTGCATTGTTAGTGTCACCAAACACTTTGCAAAAACAGACAGTTTCCCCAAATGCTTTATTTAGAATTAGAAAGTCATGTGACATTTGTTATTTTTAAGATGAATGTTTCATTGTCCCTCCCATGTTGAAATAGATTAAGAAAAAATAAATCAAGTATGTACTTAATAGTAATAAATCATGACTGAGAATTAATGCTATTCATTCTTCATTGCACTACTTGCGTTGTATTATCTGTAGCTGTCAATATGACTTCACTTCCATGATTCATGGATCGATGTGAATTACCCAGAACTTTAATTGTACGCTGTTTTTAGTCGTGTGACGCACTATACGCATGAGAGCCTTGAATTTATTTTGCTCTGTTTCACAAAGTTTTCATGCTCCTACAGATACACTTTATACACATGAGGCTTAACATTAACCCTTGACGTCATATCCACTGGCAGCTCTGCATGTTATTTTATCCATACACGAGTCATGTGAGTTGA
This sequence comes from Tor tambroides, assembly GCA_021397915.2. NCBI lineage: Eukaryota > Metazoa > Chordata > Actinopteri > Cypriniformes > Cyprinidae > Tor > Tor tambroides. The sequence goes on along the minus strand of JAFVLL020026964.1, from coordinate 1,493 downwards.
GTCACCTTGTTTATCATAAAATAAAGATAAGACTATTGAAAGACTATCATAAAATGAATGTGTTATGGTGGAAGAAATATGACTGAATAAATTTGCACTCGATTTGTTTTGCATTTTGTTTTAGAGTAGTAACAACATCATGTGACCTTTTTAAATTAGGACCAATGCTCTGGTTTTAATAAGATCTATAGGAATAACAGCACCAACCTGTGAGCAAAAATTATCTCTCCATAGAAAAAATATTCTAGAGTTGTCATGGGAATTGCACAGTTCATTAGTTTACAAAAATGAGGGAAGATTTCACTTTTCACCAGCTAAAGCAGAGGTGCGTTAAATTAATAATTGTCTTTGATCATATTTGTCTCTCTTAGAATGAAATGTGACTAGTTGTGCTTGTTGTCACATGCACTGTACCTGTTTTTATAGTCAGTCCAACTGCACATAAATGACCTCTTTTTAAAATGTTTATATATATATATATATATATATAAATGACCTCTTTTTAATTTTTAAAAAAAATATTGTTCTATAAAATATTATAAAATGTTAAAAATTTTGCCGAAAAAATTCTATTAAAATATATTAAATAAAATATATTTAAAAAAAACATATATATACACATAATATATATATATATATATATATATATATATATATATATATATATATAATTATTTTTTGGTAAAAGCCAGGGTTATTTTTAAATATAAAAAACCCCACAAACTTATTTCAGATTGTTACCAAAGAAACATTTCTCATTTTAGACACATAAAAAATTAATAAAAATGACAAACACACAAGCAAATTACTAAAACTTTAACTAAAATGAAAATGGAAAAGTATAAAAAATAAAACTAATTTAAACTATTAATTGAAGAACTATATAGTATCTCAGTGTTGCTAAAATAATACCGGTTATACCAAAGACAAGACTTTGGTTATACTGATTTTTGAAAGTAAACTTAGAATCCTGGTAAAAAAAAAAGAAAAAAAAAGTGACAACTAGCCTCAGTCTCCCCTACAAGTTACCAGGCATAATTTATAATTCTTGGAAAAACTGTGGAATGTGCCACAAAACATTTAGGCCTAATTCTTAAAAACAAGATATACTGTAAAAGTTTTGTGACCTAGTTTAATCTTCAAACAATCTCTGTGTTTCAAAACATTACATCATCCTTTCAATTAATACTTGCTGTTGCAAAGCAGTAAGTTGGAACTGAAGTTTTTGAAAAGAGAGCTCCCACCAGAGCGTGTATTGAGGAAACAGGTGGGGTTTCAGCCATTACAGAGCATAATAAAACATATGGACACCCCCTGCAGACATTTCCTAGCTGGGGCTTCACTTCTAAAAGAACTAGCGGATAAAAGGCCAGCAGCTCTTTGCTCCGCCAGGTACAACAATTACACGGACACAGCCAACTTTCTATTTCTGATTTTCTAAAGCAAAGCAATGAAATGTGGACTATGATGCTGTGGTGTTTTGAAGGAAAAAC
>JAFVLL020026962.1:0-16420 GCA_021397915.2 Tor tambroides | reverse complement strand
AACTTTTGCTGAGTGAGCTTCTGGTAAGAAACATGTCATGAAGACAGAATTGTGAAGCGATGTAAACTTGGAATTATGAGAAAAAAAAACTCAGAATTCTGATGTTCTATCATAATTATGAGAAAAACAATCAGAATTATGAGAGAGAGAAAAAAAAAAATTACAATTACTTTAATTCTGTGGCAGAAACAGGCTTCCAAACTATTCACAGTTATTATATGCAAAAAGCAACCAGGATCTTCCTGAAACAGGTACCTTGAGGAAATGATGGCAGAATGTGAGCTGTAGACACGTGGATCACATTGATCTGAAGAGCTGCATATGGATGAGGGATGGAGGAGCGGAGCGGTGTCTGAGGCCTGAAAGAGTTCATGGAGAGGTATGGTAATATCCCATCTGTCAACAAGGACATGTCACCCTTGAAGCTATGCAAATCATCTCCCGCGATGAATAAAACAGTTTAATTGAATATCAAAACGCACAAAGCCTTATTCCAGTATAAGGCAGAAACGGTGTCACCCATCTTTCCATGATTTATCCAGTCATTTGTGATTACCAGTTGAGGATTTTTCAAAATAATATTGATAATACTGACTTTTACAGAAATTTCATGTTGGAAATAATGAAAAAGAACCACATGAAACAAATATTAATGTTTAAGAATCATGATAAATATAAATGCCATTATCGGTTCCCTGTCTGGCAAATAAACACCCCTTTTTTATTTTCATCATGTGCACCTGCAAACACAGCCAGGTGTTGTGTGAGAGGAGTAACGTGGTGACGTGGTTTGTAAAAGCAATACGTTTTTCGGTAGCTGATTTTATGGGTGTCAAGTGACTAAAGATATGAGTCAGAAGCCGTTGGTTTCACACACAGACGCGTATAGTCTGGCCTCAGGGCTGGTTAAACATGGCCTGACATTTCCTGCTTCATTTAGGAGAGCGACCGCAGGAGCGCCCTGATCATTACAGCTCCCCTCATGTTGATTAACGCTCAGTTTTCAATTTCCCTCCCGCTTCATTCATGCTGGGATGTGGCTGATGTCAGATCTATGTCCGCTCAGTGCATATCATTATTAGCATTGTCTTAATCTGCCACAAGTCATATTCCACGGTGTCAGTGTCATGAGGATTTTGTGGCACACAAGGCTTTTTCATTAAATCTTTGAGATTCCAACACCTTGTTTTTATGACGAGAAACTTACTTATTACGTACTTAGTAACTAAATGACATTATCATTTTAGGACCACTAGATGTGTCTTTTTACTTCAAATTAGTGTTGTACTTGAGATCAGTCTTGGTCTCAAGACCAGTCTCAACCTCATTTGTCTTGGTCTCAGTCTAAAAGGACTTGGGATTTTATTTCAAGACTTGTAAAGATCACAACTGTGGGAATATCACTAAATTGTCAATGCATTGTCTGATTTAAAGTCATTAATGTGATGTAAAACTTCCTGTTTCAAATGCAATCAATTATTTCTAACTTTAGCCATTTCTTTTGATACTGCAGGGCCGTCAAAATTTGTGGAATTGTCAAACAGATTCACAAGAACTGATACAAATGCCCCAAAAATTCAAGATATGATTGCAAAAATACTTGTATGAGATCTCTTTTTCATGTTATAACGATTAAGCAAAATCACAAGAGAGCAGTTTTCATGAATATGAGCATGATTGAAAGACGTGATATTTTATACAAACGTTCAACAAATAAGTTAAGTGAATTACATTTTAGACTTTTTTCTCTCCGAGTGAAAATATTAGACATATCCATAGCAGAACTGTTGTGTTTCCGAGCAACACACAGAGGTGATTTATTACTGAATGAAACAGATGCTTTGAACGAATCAGTTGAATAAATGATTCTGTGACTCGCCATGATTTCACCTATACTGGCAGTTTTAGTTTGATGTTCATATGAATTTTACATTCCCCATCATATTTCCATTATTCAATTTTATGTATAAAATATCAACCATACTTATGCAGTTGTAATTGTACCAATTCAGATTCTGTGCCGTCTCTGCAGCGCACAGATGAATTTTGCTGTTAGTGATTGCATTTGATTGGTAATAGTTCTTTATGGTGTCTTATTCTGATTGTATTTATAGATTAAATTTCCAGCAGTAAATGTGGATCTTTCAGATAAATTGCTGGTTTGGTCTCAGCTCGGTCTCAACACACTCTGGTCTTGGTCTCGGTTTAGTTGGTCTTGACTACAACACTATACTTAATCTCAAACAACATCTAAACAAATTTGTTATCCTATATACAGCAAACAACTGGTAACTTGAAATAAATAATAACATAAATACCTTGGGTGTAACAGTGGTCGGACACAGAGGTAAGTAATAAACAGTATATTTAACAGGATGAGAACTCAGGAGCTGTGACGGGGTGCGTAATCCAACTTCGGAAGGTTAACGTGGAGATTCCAGAGGGTAATAGAGAATCCTTTAGTTCCACAGGTATGGAGGGAGACGGAGCCCAGGAGAACGGGAAGGCTGAAACACACACCTCAATGGGAGAGGCAGCTGAAGGCAGAGGACACAACTGGAAGAGATAGCAGGTAAGTAACAACAGGTAAGTCAGATAGCGAATACTCAGGGTAAGGATACTGGGAGTAGTGTCCACTTCATGCATACATTGTGTATACGAGATCAGACCCAGACTGAAGCTGAAGTGTGTGTTTATATGCTGGGCTTGATGAGACTGGTGATGAGGTGCAGGTGCGCGTGATGAGAACTCAAGTGAGACCAGGTGCGGGCGTGCGTGTGAAAGGAGAGCGTGGAGAACAGACAGACTCATAACATTGGGCTTGTAATGTCAAATTAAAATGTAAACACACAATTATATTCCGACACTTTAAAAAGTTTGCACAATTGTCTTGAACACATTATTAGTTGACAGAATGTTTCAAACCTTGTTAAATGTACTTCCCTTTTCAACATGGCACCACAGAATGACCCAGCTGTGTTCAGTGTTGTCAACTAATTTTCAGGGGAAGTTGATAAAGGAAGGTTGATTTGTTGCTAAAAGTTGCTAAATGACATGGTGAGGTCACTTCGCAATGTTACGTCATTACATAATCACAACGCAAAATTGTGTCACTGTATCAAATCTCAGCAAAAACTATATTTTATATGTTGATTTAGATTTGTTTGTAAAATAATATAAATGCATGGTATAATATTACAATAAATTTATGAAAATGTACACATTTTTGAAGGTTTACAATTTAAGTTTTTTTTTAATTAGCTAGTAAACCAGTAAAACTACACATTATGAATCAAATTCACATACTTTTAAGCAGTGAATTAGTAGTTAGTATAGTACACTCTAAGAAAAGTCTGTAAAATAGAGCACAATCTACTATATCTTAATATGAAGGAATTTTCTGTATTGATTTTTCCACAGGGTTTTTTTTATTGTATTTTGTGTTTTTGGGTTACAGCAGATAATGGAGAACGGATAATGTCCTGGAAAATTACTTGTACCTTTTCCATTTTTCTAGATATTTTTCTTACAGTGTACTAACTGATCAACAATCGCAAGTACAAGCTACTAACAAAGTGTATCATAAATGAACAATTATTAAATTACTAATTTTTTATTATTATTATTATTATTAAATTAAACTATTGTAAATAGCAGCTAACTTAATTCACGTGATGTGTGTACTGCTAGGCATCTTTGGTGTCCTCTTTTTGTGTAATTTAAATGATAAATGTTCCATTTTATTATTTGAGTCACTTATCAAAAGTTGCTAAAAGTTGCCAAATAAATTTTAAAAAATAGCTAAATTTGTTGCTAGGTGCTTTTGGAAGAAAAAGTTGCTAGGGTAGTCTGAAAAGTTGCTAAATTTAGCAACAAATTTGCCAAGTAGGCAACACTGGCTGTGTTGTTTTGTTTGCTCTTCAGCCTCTAGAGGGAGCTAACTTGTTTAGTATTTTTAATGGTTTGCACATCCACATGAGAAAACAACTCTAAAAAAGCTTTAAAGGGCTTCGCAGTAACACTTTTGCATAAATACATAATTTTTAAGTATATAATTGAATACAATCATAACATGACAGAATTGCTGCCACAGTTGTAAGTTACACATGTTTGGTATATGGTGCAGATGCATTGCTTCTTGTCATTTTGAGAGCATATCTGCCTCTTGTTTTTTTTGTTTTTTTGTGGATTTCTCTGAAATGCCAGTCGTACCCTGTTCCCTTTCCGTGCTCCACAGCCCTGTGTGTCCATGCATCCGAGATGATTTAGCCAATATCCCATCACAGCATGCCACATCTCCTCCAAGCAAAGTCGATCACCAGTTCGCCAGCATCAGCATTGGGGCGTTTCCATGGATACGGCGAGTCCGTCGGAGCGACAGAGTGACGGCGAGACCTCCGTGTGTGTGTGTGTGTGTGTGTGTGTGTGTGAAAATGAGGGCAGCAGCTGCGTTCCTTCAGCCTGCACAGTCCACAACTGAGGAGATCACAAAGAAAATCAATCTCAATCTCATCAGAAAGCATCTGAATCCATTACAGTGGGCCTGATGTAAATATGCTGTTCACCAGACTCGGCTCTTTGAGTCTTAGATTGTTTGTGGGCCGGGAAAATACTTAAAAAGCAAATCCCCCGCACTGTAGTGGATGTTATCCTCGGACTCACAGCTGCAAGCACATTTCCCTTTCTGTCTTAGCATGCATACTTTCTGATCTTGCATGTATACACACCAAAGTCTGACTGACATTAACACTAATGATTAAATGGGTCGATATTTGGCCATTTTGTAATGATTGCATTGGCTAATATCCATGTCCATTTGGCTGATTAACACAAGTGTTTGCTTGCTTCTGTGCCACTTCCCAAATGTACTGACTTCCTGTATGCAACTGAAGAGTTTTTATGAGAGAAACCCATAGTCAAACCCATTTCCACAAAACATCTCATTATTTTTCAAAGTAAGCAGTGTAAAGGTAAAATATATCTGTCTGCGGTTGGAAAGTAATCACCAGTAGTTTCTAGAGCCGGAGAGATTCTGTGGAGGTCTGGTTTAATCTGAAGAGCTTCTGTGTTTGAGGTGAGCAGATATCACTGATAACCGTGACCTAGCGGGAGTCTGGTTTTTAATAGTCTGTAGATAACTCAGAGAAACAGAAGGTCAGAAACAGGGTCACAAATCCTGTTCCGGCAGGCATGGGAATCCAGTGAAATGCGATGTGAATCTGTCTGGAGAACAGAGGTCACTATGTCATGCAGCCTTGCAGGGCTCAAGACCGGACCTGGTCTTGAGTCCAAGACCATATTTTCATTTGGACTAGGCCTCGATTAGGACTCGACCATCCTCTGATCTCAGCATGTTGGCACACCTGCCAATGGAGCTGTCAGACAATTTACCACACATTTGCTTCATTAAATACAAGCAGAACAAACTGGGGCAACACATCTAGAGTGGACTCATACTTAAACTTTACACAGACTTTACTCAGATATTTTGGATTTTTATTTTTTTCACAGAGTACAGTCAAATCATTTCATGTGTAACATAAAAGATAAAAATATAAACAAAATGAAATTAAAATGGTAAACCATTCATAAATGTCTCCTACTCAAACTCAGTTGGTTAAGGACTTGGACTCGACTCAAAAATATACATTATATAATAGTTTATATAATAATAATAATAATAACAATAATAATAATAACAATTAATAGTAGTAGTAGTATTTTATAACAACTGTACAATTAGTTCAATTTACATAATAAAATTAATAATAATAGTAATTATTATTATTATTTTATAACAACAGTTCAATACTATTTTTTTTTTCTTTGCTTTCAAAAAGTTAAACCATAGAGCTTTTATTTGGTGGAAAACCACAGGTAAACTTCTCTTACAAAATGCTTCTCTTTTGTTGGCGACAGATAAAACCTTTCTCATTACAAACTTGGGAAGATGTTTGGTGCATGTTGCATTTTCAAATGATTTACGAGTGACTCAAACTCACAGCACTTGTAGAAATGGAGTTTGTGTGGAGTATTTACCATGAAACATCACTCTGAAACATGCAGTACATCAGATTGCATTGTAACTGTATAAATATGTAGTCTATGTGATTCATTAATCACACTAAACCGTATCACGTTTTCAGGCATTGTTAGAATTCATTTAACAAAGTTACTGGCCAACTGGCGAGCAACACTGTATCATACTAACCAGTGCTTATTTTTATGCGCATTTGGCACACTGGGTCTCGGTCTTGACTCTGCCTCTACACAGGTCTCTGCACTGGAGTCATATAAGCAACTGCTAACCTGGAAAACTTTTGAATTCTGGCAAAAGCAGTGTTCTTCCTGACAGGCAGCCATTGTATCAACCTGTAAATGAGATTGCATAGCATGCATGCATAGTATGCATCAGTAGGTCAGTGAACGAGCTTCGGACAGTCTGGGACTCAGAGTTGATCCAGGAATGTGTCCTACTTTGGCTAAATCAACAGACTAGGCAATTACAGCAGTGTGATCAGGTCAACTACTCGTAAGGTTTCTAATGCACCGGGATGCAACAAGTGTGTGACTTTCCACAGCAATGAGGAAAGGCAACAGAAGTTGCTGATCAACCTGGTCGTTTAGAGAAAGATATTAAAGCAATTGCTTGATCATCCAGTGCCAAAACGCTCCGGCTTGTTTGCAGGATAACAAGTGTGGGTGTTTTGCCAGCAGGAACAGCTCATCTCTCCCAGCAGGCCAATCATCCGAGCCTTTGTCTCCAAGTGGCAGGGATTTCCTCAGTGCTGAGGCTTGAGAAGGACCTCTTTCTCTTTCGCTGCCAACCCTAATCAACCTCCACCTGCTCACATGAGGTGTCTGCACATGACAGCCGCTGGCCCAAGACTGCAGAGAAAACACACTTCTGTTTCCAGGAGTTTGGTCTGAGGTTTTGTTATCTACCCTTCATTTATGTAAGTGTGACCCCCAAACGAACAGTACCAGAGGCCTAGAGACTGAAGGAGTCTAGTCTAGTAAGTGTCTTGCTGGAGATCTATAGTAAGTGAGCCTTGAAAGAGCAACTTTACTTTCAGTAATTTATCAATATGACTGCATTGACTGACACCATTAGATCAAAGCAAAACTTGAATCGCATTAAAGGGATAGTTCACCCAAAAATGAAAATTCTGTAATTAATTAATCATCCTCATGTCGTTCCAAACCTGTAAGACCTTCGCTCATCTTTGCAACACAAATTAAGATATTTTTGATGAAATCCGAGAGCTTTCTGACCCTCCCATAGACAGCAAGGATCCTTACACAATCAAGGCACAGAAACGTACCAAGAACACTGTTAAATTAGTCCATGCGATATCAGTGGTTCAACCGTAATTTTACGAAGTTGTGAGAATAATTTTTGTGTGCAAAGAAAACAGAAATAATGACTTTATTAAACAATTCATCTCCTCCGCGTCACCCTATAGTGCCATTTTGGAGAGTATCACATACATAAACAACGTATGCAACGTATGTACGCTGATACGTTGTTTACTTTCAGATCAAAGCGTAAACAACGTAAACAGCATATCCGCGTATGGTGCTGCTGACACAGAACAGCATACGTTGTTTACATATGTGATACTCTCCAAAATGGCACCAGGGTGACGCAGAAGAGTCATATTGTTGAAAAAAGAAAAATTACAGTTGAACCACTGATGTCACATGGATTATTTTAAAGGGGTCATCGGATGCAAAATTCACTTTTCAAGTTGTTTGAACATAAATGTGTGTTGGAAGTGTGTGTACGCATCCATCCTATAATGATAAAAATCCACCCAGTGGTTTTTGAAAATCCCCTTTCTCAAATCAGGCTCTTCTGAGATTCCTGTCAGAATGACGTAGTTCTGTACAGGCCCCTCCCACGATAGTTGATTGACAAGGCCATCTTACCTTAGACCCTCCCTGAGTGAGGTGAGTGAACTGAGACAAGATGTCTCAGATTAAGCGATTGAGGCGTTCTGTTGTTGGATGTAATAATGAACATAGCAGTCGTCATTTACTCCCGACATCTGAGCCGCTGAAGACACAGAGGATTACTTTTGTTTTTGAAGGGAATGCGCCCCCCGATCTACCTAAATGCATCTATGTTCGCGCGAATAATTCATGATCCAGCTTCACCTATAGAAGAAGTGAGTATAAGGGTTTTTAACGAATCTTTGCAAATCACCTTTCCTAATAATGTGCTAATTAGCAAGTTTCACGATGAATAAAGTAAACAGTCCCTCAGAGAGCGGATCGGAAGAGAGGGGCGGGGTCAGCAGAGCTCATTAACATTTAAAGAAAACTGCTACAAAACGGCTTGCTCTGAAAATAGCTGTTTTTGACAGGTTTAAAAAGGTGTTTTTTACACTACCATTTAGAAATTTTAACCAAACTATGTTACAGACTTTTCATTAAGACCCTAAAGAATCATATCAACTTGTGGAAAATGGGCATCCGATGACCCCTTTAACAATCTCAATAACAATGTTTCTGAGCCTTGATCATGTAAGGACCCTTGCTGTCTATGGGAGGGTCAGAGAGCTCTCGTATTTTATCAAAAATATCTTCATTTATGTTCTGAAGATGAACAAAGGTCTTACAGGTTTGGAACGACATGAGAGTGAGTAATTAATGAAAGAATTTTCATTTTTGGGTGAACTATCCCTTTAAGCTGGATGATGACACTGTTATTTTCTGTAGAGCTGCTTTACAGCTGAATCGTGTCTTGCAACATCGACACTAATATTGAACTGAACTGAATCAACACTGAACTGAACTCATGCTGAATAACAACATTGCTGCCTATAGTTGATCGATTGCTGATCTGAACTGACTTGAGCTGAATAATGACACTATTGCCTTTTAGAGCTGCTTTACAACAAAATCTGAGCTCTCCCAGTAGTTGAGTTTCCATAATTCATTCTGTTATTTTCCTGTTTATCTCTGTGAAGCTGCTTTGACACAATCTGTTTGGTATAAAGCGCTATAGAAATAAAGGTGACTTGGCTTAATGTATTTTGTTCATACAAAAATACCAGCTCACAAATAAATAAAAATAGACTCTACAAAGCATCAAAATGTTTGCTTATTTTATACTGTAAAACCATTTGTAATTTTAACTGTAAAAGACTGTAAAATGATATATACTTATACAACAGTTCTTTCTGGTCCTCAAATCTGATTGGCTGATAAGAGTGTGATATTAGAGTGATAACAGAGCTCCTCCAACCGTTTCACCGTTTGTATCATACATCACTCCGCTTGCCGTATTTCTCACAGAGTGTCATGGTGGACGCCCAAATCCACTATAATTTAAGATTAATACGGTTTGTGTGTCACAGAATGTAGTTTTAAGAGGTTTTTTTTAAGTGAGGATGTACTTTTTTGGACTTCAAATATGTAGATTGTTAATAAAGATAATTTTTAAAAAATTGGCTTTGACGTTTTCAGAGACGTAAGGTCCAGGGTGTCAGCTGTAGTTCAGCGCTCATGAACCCGCCGAGAGCAGCCTCACTGCAGCCAGATCTTCTGGAATTTACCGCTGGCTCTGGTGTCTCTATAGTGGTTAAACATGAGATATAATTCATTTTGGGTAAATCTAATGGGCAGTATTTGGTCTTATTAATCTATTATTTGTTCCAGAGCAAATAGTTTTTCCTGAGGGCAAAATGTAACATCAGTGCAGGTGAAGTAAACATCAGAGATGCTTTGCCACAAGCTGCAATTGTAGGAACTACACTAACTATAGTGATGCAGATCTTCTTCCGAGATGGTATTCCTTGGAGCATCCACGCTGTTGGAACCCTTCTGCATCGTCAGCAGGGATCTCAGGGTCTCAGGTGTTTCGCCCCTTAACCTGAACACCTCGCCTGAGTGGGGCAGCGAAGACTGACTAGCCTTCACCTGCAGAAGGGTTCCAACTGTGGGCTCTCTTCAGCCACAACCATCTTGAGCTGGACTCGGCTGCTGCAGCTATATCCCTGGTGGCTTTCTTCAGCTGTTTAGGCTCCAGGCCCACCCTCTGGAGGAAGTAGCGCAACGATTTTGCTGGGAACCCGCGGCAGCCGACTTCAATAGGGTAGCTGGTTGCATGCCACCCCTTTACAACAGCTTCGTCAACCAGGTCCTGGTACTTGGCTTTTTTCAGTTGGTGGGATGTGGCTAGCCTCTCTTCCCAGGGCACCGTGAGCTCAGCAACTATTATGGTTTTCGTGCTCCTGGATAGCAGGACCATATCTGGTCGGAGGGAGGTCACTGCCACGTCCTGCGGGAAGACAAGCTTCCTCTTCAGGTCCACTCTCAACTCCCAGTCGGAGGCTCGTTGCAAGGAAGAGGGTGGGTTCTTAGCCACCGTGCCGGTCTTATGAGCCTTGTCTCCTTCCCTCACAAAGGTTATGGCTTCGGGCGGGTGGGCCTGCTTGTTATTGGCTTTGACTCGCTGCTGTTCCACCCATTTGGCAATTTCCATGAGTACCTTGTCGTGCCTCCATCTGTACCGCCCTTCTGCCAATGCCTTTGGACAACCAGTCAGGATGTGGTTCAGTGTACAGGAAACTGCTCCACATTGGTTGCATGATGGATCCTCCGCTCCGCCCCAGATCTTTATGTTTCTTGGTGTTGGCAGCAGGTCAGTCACCGAGCGCAGGAGAAAGCTCAACCTCCCTTGGTCGATCTGTTCCTTCCACGACAACGGTCGCTCCTGTGCCTGGTCCCACTGCGTCCATCGACCCTGAGAGGCAAGTCCGATCGCTTTCACCTGATGCTCCTCCTCTGCTGCTTCACGGACTCTTTGCACCACGAGGCCTCTTCTGGCTCTGGCATCAACCCTGCTCCACCTCTTCTCACTATAGTGTCCAAGGCCCAGGCGTCCCTGGCATACCACGCCCACGATTTCCTGGTGTTTCCAGTGGAATTCTGCTTCCATCACAGCTTGCTGGGGCTTCCACTTTCTGTCGCATCTGATGGTCTTGCTTGCATGTCTTACTTTCCCATCTTCAGACGAGAGGAGTGTACTGACCGCCCTTGCCTTGGCGGCTTTAAACTCCTCGACCACCAATGAGACTGGCAAGGGAAGCTTGGAGGTCTTGCTGTGCAGGTTGATTGCGCTGAATGATGGGGGGACTCCCAGCCATTTCCGCAAGAACTTGCTGCACAGTCTTTCCATTCCTTCCACCTGAGACACGGAAAAGTCGTAAAGTAGGAAGGGCCATTGCAGCCGGGGTATGATACCATACCGAAAGCACTAGACTTTAAACCTCCCGAGCAGTTGGCTGTGCTCGATTGCCTTGAGCCAGGTGTTCAGCTGGGCCTTGGTGTTAGTGAGATCGCCGCTGTCCTTTAGGGAGCTGTCATACTGCTTTCCGAGGCATCGGATCCTTTGATCTTGGATTGTTGGGATCTCAGAGCCTTGGATGTTGAAGGTGTTTCCTGTTAGCTTCCCCTTCAAGATACTGAGGCTCCTTGACTTTTCCGGTTTGAACTGCAGGCGTGACCATGTTGACATCTTTTCCAGTGCGCTCAAGATCCACTGTGTCCCCTGGATAGATGGAGTCATCACCGTCACGTCGTCCATGAAAGCTCGACAAGCGGGGTGTCTCGTGCCGTCGTCTGCTTTCGGGCCTCTGCACTGCATTCCTCCTGCCTTTAGCAACAGATTCATAGCCGCTATGAACAGGGCCACGGAAATCTTGCATCCTGCCATAATGCCCTTCTCGAGCCTTTGTAATTATTACCTGTGGCCTCGTACGGCCGAATCACTGATATACAGTCATATCTCATGTCTGCTTGTGTGATATTGCTCATATATATACCCCCTCAGCTTGTGATGAGCTTTGGTTTATCATGTGACTTTCTCATTAACACCTGGTTTTTTTTTTTTTTGGTCGTTGTCATTGTATTGCAAAAGTTTAAAAAGGTACAAAATTATAAAGTTATAAAAAAGATTTTAGTATTCTAACATTTAGTATGTTAAGTTCTAACTGTTTAGTATGTTCTAACATTTAGTATGATTTAGTATTCTAACATTTTATCAGTTAATGAAATATATACTTTATTTGCATTAAATTGAAGTATAATCCATAAAACCCTAAAATGTTGCTACCATATTTTTTTCTACCCATATGTTTCACAGATCTTTTTTTGCTTTTTTTTTTTTTTTTTTTACAGTGTAGAGTTTCACATCAACCGTCTGATCAGACTTGATGTGTGCTGCTGCTGCCTTTATAGACCACAAAATACATTAAACACATTTATGGTATGCTTGTTGTGAATAATGCATAAGTGAAATCAGAAGAAAACATCATCAACATACAGCACTCAAATCATTATATGAGCACAAGCATCAAATGAGCCATTAAAAAAAGAAACAACAACGTTTTGGGTTTTGTGAAAGCCCACTAAAGCTTTTTATGGCAGGAACAAGGATACAAAATGAGCATGTGTTTATAGCACAGACAGATATAGACATGGAAAAACAGGCTTTATTGGACATATTACGGGTGTTATTTTCTAAAACAATGTTACTTACACCTGATGAAATCCTGCCCTCATGACCGCGGTCCGCTGGTCTCCATAGTGACGGCCGTGTTTGAGGAACTAAATGCTTTTCCCCTTGAGACAAATGGGCCAGAAACAGGTAATGGCAGGCTTCAGTACTTCCGAGACGGTGCCATAACGCCACTTAACCGCTTTCCTCCACCAGTGCAAAACAGCGCGGTCGTCAAGGTAAAGTCATTACAGCCAGTTTTGCGAGTGAAATAATTCCTTCCGATTCGTTAAGTCACACGTCGTTTGGCTTTTGCCAAAATAAAGCATGTGTCCAGTGTGAAATCTGACTGGACTGCAAAACACTTCTCACGCCACCTCAGTATTGATTTGTGGCTTTTGCCAGAGATCTGCATTGCAATCAGGCCTTGTTTGTTCCTCAGTGACATGAACTAAAGGCCAAAACAACCACTGTGACAAGTAAGACTGATATCTCGCACTGCTAATGACATCACTTGCGTCTGGAATGTGAATAGATGCAAACAAGCACAAAATCTTTCACCCTTGCTCCATTTTGGTTGCAGTGTTAGATCATGATGCAGTACAACATTTTAAAAACATATTCTAGAGACCATAACTATTGGCAACATGTAACTGATTACATGTAATCTGGATTATGTAATCAGATTCTAAAAACTTGTAACTGGATTATATTACATTTTAAAAGACTCATATTCAGATTGCTGTTACTTTTCTATGGATTACATGACTACATATTATTCATAAAATGGAAGTAAATCATTCAAAATTTATTGATTTTCCCTAATTCTTCTTTTTTCTCTTTTAAAAGTTTTCTTTACAAAAATCATGCAAACGATGCTTCTGAATTTGCATGAAAAAAACCTTTGACATAAAATATTAAAATCCCTGAGGAAGTTAAGAATTTAATAATTTAACAAGGCATTCACATGTTCACAATTCTCTGACGCTGGTTAATGGTAACATTGAGAAGCAAGTAAACATTAAATATTTCTATCTTTAGTGTTTAAGTGTTTTATTTTGATTTTTAAGACTGAATTAATTATTAGCTTTTTATTAATTCATACACCCACTGCAGTTCTTACGTTGACCCAAGTTATAGAAACTCTGGTGTAATGTCATGTTTAATGCTCATCATGATTTTGATATCAAATAATGTGATATGTACACTCTAAAAAATGCTGGGTTAAATATGGACAAACCCAGCTATTAGGTTGATTTGACCCAGTGGTTGGGTTAAACATTTAACCGCTGGGTTTTCCATATTTCACCCAGCGCTGGGTTGTATTTAACTCAGCATTTTTTAGAGTGTATTTTTCTTTCTTTTTTTAAATCTCAATACGGTATATTTAATGATAAGTTTAAAACAAGTTGGGTAAAAAAGTAATATAAAAAGTAGCCAGAATACATTACCTACAAGAAGTAACCTAGATTACATTACTAAACACAAATTTTGTCATGTAATACGTAATCAGTAATGGATAACAATTTTTAAGTAATCTACCCAGCACTGCCTATAGCTATAAAAAAAAGTATGTAACCAAAGTAGAAGTCCTAGTTTATATATTTAATTGATCCAAAATGAGCGCTTTGAGAAAAGTTAGATTTTATTTGCAAACATCAAAATGTCAGTATAACACATTTTTGATACGTATACAAAACAAGACCAAGCTGCACCATTTATTTAATCGGTAATCTGTATATTTAATTAGACTAAATTTGATTGGGAAGTAATATAAGAAAAATAACATTTCCTTTGATCTCTGTATCTCACTAATACTTCAGTTTATTGGTAGACACTTTACTAGAAAAGATTACATTGAAAAAAATATTTTATAGTGGCAATTTTTTTAAGGTAATGAAGTTCATAAAATGTTGCAGTGGGATGTGCTTACAAATAAAATACTTATTATGTTAGAGTACATCTATCTGTCACACCCCAGAACTGTTTTTGTCCTGTTTTCATCCCTCATGTGTTCATTGACCCAGTTTCTGTCTCTCTTTGATTAGTTAGTTCACCTGTGTCTTGTTAATCATCCTCACCTGTCAGTCCCTCATTAGCAACCCTACTTTACTTCTAGCCTGTTCTGTTCTCCTTGGCCCGGTATTGTGAATGTTGCCCCCTGTGTGTCTCCTGCCTGCCTTCTGTGAATTACCCTTCTGTGGATTTATTAAAGACTATTTCGCTTGATATTCATCTTTGTGCGTGTTTTATAGACCACGTTACGTGACAAAATACCGGACCAAGAAGTGAAAGTGCGCAGCGTGTTTTCCCAGCATTTGTTTTTTGTTTGAAAAGTTTTTCTTTTGGATTTTTTTGTATGGAGCTCGCTGCGAGATTCGCCGCTCTGGCTCGGAGGAGCCAGGATATAGAGGATTTTGCGAGGGACTTCAGCCGTTTCGCCGTCACTACTGTCTTCGACAACGAGACGCAGAAGTCCCTGTTCAAGATTGGGACAAACTGCCACCACCCTGTTGACCTCCCAGACACCACGGGACTGAACTGGAGGGAGGTGTCTGGAGAGCGTCTGGCCTCGATTAAGAATGCCTCTCGACCCAGAGCCCAGCCCACCATCATCCCGCTGCGCGGAGCTGAGGATTGCCCTGGAGCCAGAGCCCGTGACGTCAGACCAGGTGCAAGAGCTGACTACAGTGCTCGCCACAGGGGACAGTGCTATGGACAGTGAGAGCGTGGAGGGAAGCTCTACCCACTGTACCGTAGCTGAGGGTGAGCTAAGCTCAGTGGACTGTATATTACCTGCCCTTCCTTCATCATCATCTGCCTGTCCTGAACTCTCTGTCTGCCCTGAACTATCTGGCTGTCCTGAAATGACCACGGAGGTTGTTCCCCTATCATTGGCGCTCCCGGTGCTGGAAGTGGCCTTGTGGTGTGTGTGGGCAGCCCACACCGTTCCCTGATCATCCTGAACTCCCGCCCAGCCTCCCTCTCCCACCACCTCTGCACCAGTCCTCACCATCATCACCACCGCTGTCCCCTGTCAGCCCCTCTGCTCACCCTCAGCCCACCATCTGTGCGGTGGGATCGCCGCAGGTCTCCAAGTTTCCATTGGCATTGTGGCTGGAGGATCCCTTGTCTCCGCCTCCAGCCTCTGAGTCCTGGACTCCGCCTCGGCCCGTCGACCCAGCGGCTCCACCATGGCTCCTAAGTCCCTCCTCTCCGCTGTGGCCCATCAGTCAACCAGCTCCCCCGGGCTCCCTCATCCCACCAGCTACACCTTGGTCAGTCGTTGACCATCCTCCACCTCGGGATTCCATTTCTCCGGCTGAGCCTCGTCCCTCCATCACTCTGGTTTTGTCAGGCTCCTCCTTCCCTCCGGCTCCGCCGCAGCCTTCAGGATCCGGTCTCCTCTGTCGCCGGAGTCATCTGCTCCGCCTTGGCCCTCCGGATCCTCGGGATCACCCTGGCTCGTCGGCTCTCTGCCTCCACCTCCACCACCACCTGCTCCGCCGCCGTCGGTCAGCCCCCTGGAGTCGGCAGCTCTTCCTCCACCATGGCTCCTACCTCCATCGGCTCCACCGTGGGCCGCCATCATGGCCGGGATCTGGTTCCCGCCTGGGTTCTCCTGCTCTAAGTCCCTCCTGTCTTCTCCCTGGCTCCTCCCTCCATCTGATCCGCCTTGGCTCCTCCTATCTCCATCCTGGACTCTGGTTGTTGTCCTCCTCCCGGGTGTCCATCCTCTGTCCGAAACTCCACCAGTATTGTCTGCCTACCTTCCTTCCATCCCTTTGCCGTCCCCTGTCACCATCCCATACCCACTCCTTTGTCCTCCTCCTAAGTCCCCCTCCGTCCCTCCCTTTGTCTCTGCAGCGCGGTCACACCTTCCGGGAGGGGGGTGAACTGTCACACCCCACA
>JAFVLL020026961.1:0-23436 GCA_021397915.2 Tor tambroides | reverse complement strand
CCATAAAATGCGTTGCTGTTCTGTTGTAAGTAATCTTAATGATTCCTAAATGCATCTACTTTCGGAAGGCCAAATAAAGTGCTTTTGCTTTCACCCAGAAACACACAGCGTCTTCCTGACATGGCTTCATCAACACTACTGCGGTTACTAAAACCACGCCTTCTTTCTTTGCGTGAACAGTTGGGCTGCATTATGCAAATATTTCCACATCTTGACATCAAGATGTGGGGGCGTGTTTGAACGAGCCATTTTAGGGGGGGCGTGGCAGAGTCTTAACTTTGATAAAGAATATCTCTTTGGTTTTGAGACTTTAGACTTTGGAACTTCAGGGATCTTATCTATGCACAAACAGCTTGTAACACTCCAAAGAGAAAGGAAAACTTGAAATCGCATCATATGACCCCTTTAAGGAATAGCAGCTATAACAATAAAGGCACAGAGAAAAGATATCATTGGAATCACTTTCAGAACATTTTTATCTAGCTGATGAACGATAAAACCATTAACACACAATCAGAGTCAATCTTGCTATTGCGAGCTCGAGAATTTAAAGCGGCAGATGAGTGTGCACTTAGAATAAACAGACAATATATTTATAGTTATCATTCTTGGTGTGAATGGGCCTTAAGACATAAGCCACATTTTAAAAATACCCTCTGAATGTGGACTGAATTGTGGATGCTTTCTTTGTCTTTAAATTTGATTTTTAAAATGTGACATAACATTTCCACAGGTAGACACCCGCCCTTTCCCACACCCTTTGACACACACACACACACACACAAAAAAAAAAAAAAAAATCATGTTCAAACTCTTCTCCTAATCTCCTCTCCATTCACTCACCTTTGTGTTAACAGAATTTAGCCTAAGGTAAATTCTCATTGGCCGGTCAGTTCCCACAGTAGGGGCGTGTCATAGTGATGTAATTTGCAATGATAATAAAAGTTAAAATAGATAAGCCTCTGATGACAACAAAGAACAGTCATTGTGGGGGCAAAATGGGACTTTGATCTGTAACATCGTCATTAAATTCTTGAAAAAAGGACAGAGTGAAAGAAAGGAAGATGCAGAGATATATTGGTTAGATACTGAATAGTTTGAATTCACTGGCAATAAAAAGCCTGTTCTATTCAGGTAGATCTTCAGCACACACTGCTTACATCTTTAAGAGTTCTGTATTACTCATATTGAAAGCGTGAGTCAAACCAGTTGAAAGTCAGCAGCTGCAAAGGTTGAAAAGAGATGGATTGAAAAAGCCATAGAGAGATGATGGGCTGGTTTCACTGGCCCATTTTCCAGCTTCTGTTAATTTATGAGCTTCTGAATCATTGCTACTACAAACAGTGTGTTTGTTTCACTGCCAACACACTGCATGCCAGGACAACAGACACTGACGGACAAAGAACTACACACTAATGCACACACGCAATATTAAACTAAAGAGTTATTCAAATCCAAACTGTACGACTGACCTACATAGACGGCACACTAAAAGGAGGGGCTGTTTAACAGGATATTTGAACATTTATCCATTTGGAAAGATGAGATATTAAACAAGTGGGTGTTATTTTAAAGAATATCGTTTGATGGTTATGTAACACATGGAACAGTAGCAGAGGCTTTGTGTACTTTTCTCACGGCTAATAGACTTTTAAATTCTGGTGTTTGCTATTACTATTACTATTGCTCATGCGTTTCAACAAACCCTAACACTAAGCATTAAACACAATTTGTACATAAGTGATGAGTTTAAAAAAAATGTTTGTTTTTTTTGTTTTTTTTTCAGTTTGTGGTATTAAAAGTTTGAAAACCCCAGGTTTAAGCTCTTGGAATGAAAATCTGTGCAAGCTCTATTATTGATTAATGCATGATTGAATGTAACCCATGTTAACCAACTTGCTAATTGGTTTCAAGGTACTGACCTAACACTGGTCAGGTAGTTATCCACAGTTATCCACTAATAATTACCCTTATTAATTTTCCTAACTTACTGAACATCAGGGGAAATTAAACCAACAGCCCTAGGCAGCATGTAACTCATTGTGTTAATTAAGTGGACCAATTTAATTTGTTTGTTTGGGTGTGAAGGAGAAATCTTTCACACTGGAGCAGATGCACACTCGCAGGGGGCAGGACTTGCCTGGTCACCATAATGAACCAGACAACATTATGAATTCCTTTTTAATAGTGCTGTCTCAGTGTGTATAATGTATAAGAATATGTCTTGACATGACATCTTACTTATTTTGAAGGTGACAAAAAGATCAAGCAACAGTACAATAAAACATTTGTTCAATATTTGTTTAGGGCTGTTATCTGATAGTGGCTGTTTGAGAAAGTTGACTCTGAAATTCGACCTGGAGCAGGAATGACAGTTACAAAGAAATGTGAATGAGGAAACGTCTGATTTCTTTCTTCTACTATGACGCTCTTAGGGATATGTCTGAAAAGAAGTGGAGTTCAGAGGACCAGTTCAGTCATATTTGGGAACCAATGACTCTTATGAGCAAATTTGTTTTAATGTATCGTTAAAACAAACTTATTGGTCATCACAGACTGAATGGTTGAGAGCAGTTCTTGACTATATTTTTTACTATTATTAATTTTAAGTGAAAGTAATTGCTTTTATTATTGTTTTTGTTACTGTATTAATACTACATTTTTGGTAACATTTATGTTTATATTTTTAGTTTTGTTTTTAATTCATTTTTGATTTTGTCATTTTATAATATAGTAATAGTTTTTTTAAATATTATATTTAGCTTTAATTTTATTTCAGTTTTCAGAAACAATATTTTATTTCAGTTTTAGTTTTAGTTATTTTGTACTTATTTAGGCAACATGTCAAGGTTTTGTCAAAGTATTTTTTTTTTCTCATCTAATTTGCAATTTATATTTTATTTTTATCCAGTCTTATTTCAAATAGCAAAAATATTTTGTAATATAATATTTTTTAAAAGTTTTAGTTTGCTGGTTTTTAAGCCTCTGACCTACAATTCCTGCCGGTACTGAGGCTTGAAATTGCGACCGTTGTGTTAAAAATCCGACTCTCTAACCATCAGGCCACAAATGCCCCCTTGTGATTCTCTGCCTTGGGATTCTTGTGCAAATTCTAAAAGAATCATTATTGGAATCATTACATGGCATCAGAACTAGAATAACTGAAGTCCTTATGGTTCCCTACGAGTTTAGTTCACACTTACATTTTTTTTTTTTGTCTCCAGCAACTTTTTTGTCTATTTTTCCCCTCCATCTAAAGTAAAATACAATAAACAACTATTGTGAATTAATTGCTATGAATTTTACTTGCTATATATTTAAATAATTTCTGAATGTTACATTAAAGCCAGTTGTGATGGTATAAAGATGCTGATGTGGCATATGTGTTTGTGGCAGGTTACATTAAACTAATATTTTGTTGTTTGTCTCTCAGTTTGGAAATATGAGCTGGAACTGAGAAGTCCACAGATCGTTCCATCCAAGCACCAGCACTATTTGCTGAAAAAGCGACATTGCAGATTGATTATTACATAACCTGAAGTCTTTACATGTGTCTTTCTGTCACCCTTTGAGAAGCTGAGGGTCTTTACATATTGTTTCACGTCATGAATACTCTCACAGGGTTTAAAACAGAAGATTAAATAATAAACATCCTTAACAGAGGACGCAAAGCCCGGTTAGATCAATCATGTTTGACTTTGGACACTGTGGTAATTCCCAAAGGGACATTTATGTATCTCCAAAGCTCCAGTTTTTCAAGTTCAATACCTGCACTTTAGTGAAACTTCAATGTGATTATGCTTTAATCTCTCAAGGCCATATTGAGTTCAGTGCTTTCTATCTTCCTGAGGCAACGTCTGAAGAGGAGATACACATTCTAATGCGCCTCATCTGACGGCTTCTTTCAGCGCTTGCCTCTCCTCTCTGTTCCACAGAGGGATTTATTACCCCTTTCATTAGTCCCACTGAGGAGAAAGGCCACTATATTGTAGAAGTGACAGTCTCTTCTGAATCATAGTGTTGTCTTTCTCCTTCTGTCTGTGTCTTAGTTTCTCGATCTCTTTGTCTCTTTATAGAAGAGCTGTCTGTCTTATCTCCACTCCACCGAAGGAGAAATCTAATTCTTTTCACATAAAGTCTCTCTCTCTCTCCCCCTGAATATGTCAGAGAAACCTGCTGGTGTTGAGTTCATGGAGAGCAGACGGAATCCTTACATGACCGCCACATCTGTGCACTCAGTGTAAACAGATCGAGTGTTCAGCCTGTGCTGCCTATAGAATATGAATGGCGGCAATACATCGACTGGATGTTATACAATACCGGGTCACCATAAAGCTGCAGATAATCCGATGATTTATTAATCAGTGTTGATGTGACAAATTCAATGAAATGTAAACTGTTCCGTATGTTGGTAAATGCAAGCGGTATTTTGTTTTGACTATCGGATGTCCTATGGACCTCACAACAACAGTGCTTACCTAGAAAGCTTTCCTATATGACAAAGATAACAAAACAACTTAAGCGACAAAACTCTGTGACACTTTTCTGTAACTAACATGTTTGACTACCTCTGTCTCATTTAGCACTTGATAGCAGCCACCTTTTTTAAGACAAAAAGCTGTAAAATGTATTTTATGCCATAGGGCAAAATGTAAAAACATCTTTCAGACATTTAACTAAAAAAACAACAAAAAACATTGACATTTGGAATGACGGAACCAGAAGTGCAAAAGTGCTAACTAATTTCCATCTCATTCCTGCAGCAATCTATTGTTAAAAGCAATAAATAAATATTTCATTCATGTTCTTGATCTTCCAAAGCCCATTTTTCAAACTCAGTGACAGGAAGTAACAGGTGGGAGGTCAGAAGTCACTCTGCAGGGGCTCGCCAGGGTCAGAGGAGAAAAAGACTGATGGGACATAAACATTTGGAGCTTCTCAGCATGACAGTGTGTGAGAGAGATTGTGCACAAGGACGAAAGTGTGAGGAACAATAAAGAAATCGAGCCGTGTGCTTTTGTGTGATGGGTACGAGTGAACAGGAGGTGAGTGGGAGGACAGAAAAAAAAGAGAGACGGACCGGGAACTGTATGGCTTTCATATCTGAATTTTTGTCTTGTTAAGGCTTGTCAACATCAATTGTTCTATTCATTTGCACAAAATACAGATGGAGCCTTGACAACTCAGTTTAGCAAATAACTTCATGTCAGCTGCTCCGAGGAGAGCAAAGTCAGTTCCATTGAAGTCATTGTCAGTATATAATTCTCAGTTCTTCAGGCCAAATACTGTAATGCACTGAGTCAGTGCATTCCTCAATAATGGCTCTACAAATCGAATTAACTGCTGATCCATGAAACAACATGTCCACAGACACTGTAAAAGCAATTATCTTTACAGAGGGGCCTTTTTATCATGTGTTTTTAATTGCCCTATACAGTTGGGTATTTTTCCACTAAATGTAACACTAAATATGAAATTTAATTGTTCAATGTGCAGTTGTCAATAATAAAGACTAAAAATAAATAGTGATGGAAAGAAATCAATAAAAAAAGTGTGCATATGACACACTGTAAAACAAAAAAATGTTTCAAAAAGTTGATTCAACCTAAAATAATTTGTTACCCCACTGACTTAAAATTTTTAGTGTAGTCAACTTGAAATTTTAAGTTACTCAATGTTAATTTAAGGGACAACTGGAATATTTTAGTTGACTAAACTAAAAAATTTTAAGTCAGCAGGGTAACAAATTATTTTAAGTTGAAACAACTGTTTTTTTTTTTTTTTACAGTGCACTAAAGTATAGTATTACCACATTGTTTTAAATATCATATCATGGTTATACCCTGGTACTTAAGGGTATGTAAATAGCACTATGTGCATTACTGTAACAGTACTGAAACAGTTGAGGAAAGCATCTTGTTCTTTTGTTCGCCAGATTATTGTTGTCTGTTAAATATTTGATTAGCTCTCTGTTAAATATTTGAGAGCAGTGAGGGATAAAGCATTTTTCAGTTGATGCTGAATCACTAGATGTGCCGGTCCCTGATTAACTGTCCCACTGCGGTGATCTCAGCTGTAACTGTTCAGGTCTGAGAGACCAGATAAAGCAGGCAGAAAACATTGGCACATGGCCTTGGAACGTGATTGTCATGAACTACATTGCTGTATTAGACATGCTTTGCTCTGGAAGTTACTCTGTAGATGATTAGTGCAAATAAATACTGGCCTTAAGTATACTATACCATTTAAAAGTTTGGGGGTGATTTTTTTGTATTGTTTTTAAAACAAGTCTCTTATGCTAACCAAGGATGCATTTATTTGATGAAAAATACAGTAAAAACAATAATACTGTGAAATATTACACCTATTTAGAATAATTGTTTTCTAATGCATTTTTAAATGTAATTCATTCCTGTGATGTCAGTTAAATTTTGCCGGCACACGATCCTTCATAATCATCGTGTTGAAAGCATCTTAGTCTTAGTCTTCTTTATGTTGCTATTAAATCGTATGCATTGTAAACATTACTATACACGTTTACTATATTCTTTTAAAACTGTCAGGATTTACTAAGTGAAAAAATAGCCTTGAAAAGGCATGGACACATTTTTGCAGTTGACCTTATTGCATACGCATTTGCAGGAGTTTCTCTTTCAGATGCAAAATTAATGGGAGGAGAGTATTTAAATAGATGGTGCAAAATGATTTACTAAGGTTTGTGGTAGTATGTTTAGTGGTGTTTGTGCCATTATTTAATGCTTAAAAAAGCATGTCTTAACCAATTTTGCCAGTTTGCGCTGCTCTCGGTACGTAGATTGTTGGTCATTATGGAAATGAGCAGGATAAGTCTGTGTTCTTCTACTGACAATTTGCGCATTGATCACCCACAGGACCTTCCACTCCCATCTTTCTATGAAATTGCGATCTCATGGTATTTTGTCTTGTTTAGGAAATCTGGCTCTAAAAGTGTTAAACAGCTTAGTTCCTTTACTTTCCTTTACATTCCTTTACTTAATTTTTATAAGGTAGCTGATATCCTGATATTTTCATCAAATGAACATTTCCCAGCAATTGACTCCTGTTTAACTGCACTTGACAGACACTTTTATCCAAAGCACTTAGATTACATTCTTCATATAGATTTTATCAGGTCCCTGTGAATCAAACCTATGATCTTGGCATTGATGGTGCCATATACTCTTTGAGCTACAGAAATGTTTGAAATATTGCTGTATCTTAAGTACTTTGAGAGCTTACTGACAAGATGACTACCATAATTTAGTCGTATGCAATATTTATTCTTGAACTCCATACCATGATTGAGAAACGTACAATCTTAAGACCAGCTAAAACTGTAACAGTAGGCTTAGTCTGTATGGATTCCTTGAAAAGAGAGAGATGTGTTAGTGCAGACCTGTGGTCTACACTCCCCCATGCCCTCAAAAGGAGGCAAAGAGGTGATGGCGCTTAAAGGAAGACAGGCGAGACCAACCTGGTGGTCTGGCAGTCATCACAAGCAAAGAGATGTTTTGTCTCAAGTTCCCCCTCAACTGGCCTCTTCAGCTTCTCTGGTGTGTCTCCCAACTTTAAACAAACAGAGGCACCTCAAGTAAATATTTAGTGCTCTTGTGGGAGCGTTCAAAGGCTCCAGGAGAAATGAATGAAGTATTTTCTCTGCACTCACCTCTAAACAGGACAGTAGACAAAAGCTCAGCGATGAGAAGTGCTGGATGAATGACTGGAGGGAATATGTGTGCAAACAAGAGAAATCCAGATGCTTGAAATTCTTTGATCATTTATCGAGTTGTATTAACATTATATTTGATCATGATAAACTATAGAAGTAAACATACCTTTTGATGAGCAGACTTTTTTGCGTTCACGTTTTCTCTCTGTTTGGCTTGATCAAAACTTCCTGACAACTCTCAGTGACCCTGCTGACCTCTGTTTCTGACGCACCCTTACAGGAAGACTCCAGTTCTCCCTGTGAGACCGTGAAGAAATGAGAAGGAGGAAGTGATCAGTTTGTTTAATTCTGAAAGAGAAAATGAAGCAAAGTGAGGTCAGTTTCACATTACTCCAGGTATTGGACATATTTGATCATCTGACAGAAATCACATGTGTTTGCACAGGAAGACTTTGGTCTGATGTAATATTGCACAGTGCTTTCAAACTAGGTTCTGAGGTCAGGACAAACTTAAAATAGAGCGCTGAGACCCAGCCCATCCCAAAACTACAGTGAAGCATAGCATCTGTGGTCTCGTAGTGTCATCTTCTCTGAATTCTGTCCTCTTAACTGCTCTGAAAATGAGATGTATCATGATGTTTTTAAAGCAGTAGACTTCACGCGTCTCTTTTTCCCCCTCATATTCTGTCTATATATGTTGATGTTGTCTTTTCTGTCGCATGTTAAAGTTGCTTTTGTATATTCATGTTTTATCTGTGTACAACAAATACTATGGGCGGTTTGCACAGTGATGGTATTAGATGGCTATACCATAGTACTTTGGTATATACTATGGGTACTGTATGATTACTAAAGTCATATACCTTGGCCTTTACATGGTATAGCCTACTAAGGTAATTCAAAGAAAATCAGAGATTTTTTTTCTCCCTATCAGCTGATGAATAAACCGAGAGGATTTTCCTGACCCCATCAAATACTTTTGTTTTCACTGGAACACTGTGGTCAATAGGAAACATTACTGACATAAGCACACCCACATTCCTGATGACATCGTTGTTCTACAGAAAAGAACATTTGTAGAATTTAGTTTTCTTTACTTTATTTACTTTGTCTCAGTCTGTACAGCTATGAATCAGTTCAAGTAGATTTAGCATACATTATCATATCATCGTAACTCACTCTTCTGCTTACATTCACAATAGATCCTGCTATGATTTGCAGAAGATTAAATTAGAGACTTTAATCAAGAAGCTGATCATTTATGTCGCAGGACTTGTGTCCTCGGCACATCCTGACAGGAAGCAGTGGTGTGAGAAATTACCTGGCACATTATCTACTGCTCCCGCTGAAACACTGATCAACTCAACTGCCAGTCGCAGAGGACGACGTCTGCAATGTATCACACTGGCTCATCACCTCACTGGCGTGTGCTCCAAAGGATGGAAGGGAGTTTTCAAACACTGTGCCACCAGTGGCAAAATTATTCAAAAAGATGGATAGATTGTAATTTGTTTTGTGCTACCATTAGGTAGATGTCATGACTCAGGACTGGTAACAAATCAAGATGCATGTTCTCACCATCTTTCACCATCCGAGTTTGTCTTTTTTTCCATTCTGTTAAATGCTACATGGTCAAAAGTATGTGGGCATCCCTGTGCAATTAACAGGTTTGCCTCGGCCTCTTAATTGCAGATGAGACCAATTTAACTGCTACACCATACAAAGAAATTCTTGAGGAGTACGGTTTCAAATTAGGGTCTCAGGGGACTTCAAGGGATGCCTGGTGATCCATGAAATGTTTCAGAGAAATTTGAGAAAACTAAAAGTATTTTAAGGCTGTCAAAGTTAGTGAGTTAGCTTAAGACATTAATAAAATAATTTAATACATTTATAGATTTTTAATTCTTTTTTTATTCCACTTTTCAAAAATTGGTCAGCAATCATTAGATTAATCAATATATATATATATATATATATATATATATATTGTGACGAGTCGGCTGCCTCCCCCCTTTCATATCATCACCACCCCGTCCCTTATTCGCCGCCCTTCACCAGGCTCCCGGCCAGGAGAGTGGGAATGTGAGAGGAGAGGCGCGGAAACTAGCCCGGTCTGGCGGCGTGTGGTGAGGTGCACCTGATCGAATAGGGCCTCATCACCGCCGCCGGTCATACGAAGCGCCTCTCCTCGAGAGACCGGTCTCTTCCCCGTGCATGCACGCTGGTGTCCTCGTGGGTCCAGGAAGGGAGCGTTGAGGGATTCCCCGCCGCCGCCAGAGACGCGAGCAGCCGGACCCGCAGTCCGGACGACGCCGCACCCGTCACACGACCGTCGGGCCAGGATGCCGGGCCGTGGAGTCCCCCAGGTGTATCCCGGGCCCAGGAGAGCAGAGCCGCTCAAGGAAGCCGCCGCCCCTCGCGCCCCGGACCGAAGAGGGGAACGCGTGCGGCCACCGGACTCCGCCCCTTCTCTGGACCCTTCCTCCCGTCATGAACACTGCCCTTCCTTCACAAGCCCTGAGCACGGCGGGGACACCAGATCCCCTGTTTATTTTGGACACTTTTTCCCCCTTTGGACACTATTTTTGATATTTCTGTTGAATAAAAGCCTCTCCGAGGCCTGACGCCACACCCACTGTGTCTGTCGTTTGCTCCTCCCGCCACTATATATATATATATATATATATATATATATATGTATGTGTGTTTGTACTTTTTTTTTTTTTTTTTTTTTTTTTTTTTTTTATATAATAGTAGGTGGGAAAGACCTATAACAATATATTACATACATAATAATTTATAGTTAATTTTGGAAACATTTTAGACACATTTTAATATTTTCTCATACAGTGTACGAGAAACTCATTAATATTGCTATAGTATTTGTATCTAATATATAGTATTTGAGTGTTCAGTGTTCACATACTTTTGCCATATAGTATACATAATGAAAACCCATTTGAAGTCTCTTTTACATCAGACATAAACGTCAGGAAGCATTATAATGAACGGAAGAGACAATTAATTAGTGGACAGATGGTTGGGGACGTGGCCTGTGGATCCTGAATCACCTCTCAGAGATTCTTGCTTAGACAACAGGGTTATTCTGTGATATTATTCCTCCAGGCTACATCATAAACCACTGTGTCATAACATCCACATTAAATTAATTAAAGAAAGGAAGTGGACGTGTTTGTCAAATCCATTTCTGAATGCTGTCCTTCATGTTCTCCTGGCAGCTCTTGCTATTAGTGTCGGGCTGACTTCCTGTGTCATTACAAACAAATAGTTCTGCAACTATAGATTACCTGCAAGTTTCTTCTAGATTTTCAAGAAAAGGGTTAAAGAAAGTACTGTACACTTTACTCATACAACTGCAGACTTTACATATTGTAACCACACAACAATGCTTGTAAAACCACTCAGAACAGCTACTACCACATATGTGGAATTTCCTCTACCAGTAATCATTATACGTCACTTTGATGTTTGATTTCTTTCTGCCTGTCTAATTTCTGTATTGAAGTCTATCTATCTATCTATCTATCTATCTATCTATCTGTCTATCTATCTATCTATCTATCTATCTATCTATCTATCTATCTATCTATCTATCTATCTGTCTGTCTGTCTATTGGTCTATCTGTACATCTGTCTGTCCCTCCAACCATTTGTCCATTTGTCCATCTACCTGTCATCATATACATATTAAGCATAGTATGTGTAGGAATTATTTAAAGTGCGGATACAGCAGTTGCTATAATCTATAGTGATGATCAGATAACGAGACTCTATAATCAGATACGGATGCAGAATTCACACTCTGCTTGTGTTGCAAAAAGAAAAGAAAAAAACTCCCACCCAAAACATCTCAGTACTACTCCAAGCAGCATAGCTTTACTCAGGCAGTGCACCTGTTGTGTGACATGCCTGTCCAAGTTTAACACCACTAATTTATAGGCTGCAGCTGCATATATGACTCCCCATCTTTTAAACAAGCAGTCTTTGCAGTTGTAGTCCCCGTAGTCGCACACAGCTGAGAGCAGCAGGCCTGGAAGTAGGACAACTCATTTTCTGTTGTTATTGTAACAAAATACTTCTCTCGGTGATTAGTGTTAAACTGCACAGGCCTAGTTTACAGATTTCCACTTTAATTATGTTGGTTTAGACAATTGTTTTGTCTGTCATAGCATGTGACTAAGCAGTAATATGTACTGGAGTGTGTCATCTTCCTAAGCATCTTCTCAAGCTCTTTGTTGAGTGAATGAAGCCGAGTGAATAAAGCCGAATAAAATAGCAGCGTGTGTTGACCTGTTTCAAAATTCCAAGTTGAGGATGACAGTCTGACTCACTGAACATTTACTTGAAGTTTAACCCACTCTTAAAAGCTCTCATGGTAAATTACACGCTGTTTCCCAAGAATAAATTTTCCTTTCTTGTGATTAGCAATCTGGAGTTTAGTGGGTCAGTGTCTCCTTAGCCTTGTTCGCATGCATTTCTTGACATCTAAAACAAGTGAAATACATGGTAATGTGGCGATAATGCACTTCGAGAGCATCAGTAAGTCCTGACAAACCTGTTCAAGCATTAGCAGTTGAAGCGAGGAAATCAAGGCTTCAGGTCACACTGAGTTCTTGCAGGAAAACAGATCAAAGATGAAATGAAACCTCACATTAGCACTGCCTCAGTAAATAGAGCTGAAGTGAACATGGCATAATTTAGCTGATAACCACTGAAGAAAGGTTAAAAGGCTAACAAGAAGGCACAGAAAGCAATGTAAGTGTCTGGAAATAACCTCCAGTGATGAATAAAACCGTGAGGAAAAAGGCTAAAACAGCTGCGGAGTAATTTTAGAAACAAAACCTTTCAATACTTCAATTTGCATGGTGAAAAGTATAGGTTTCTTCTGCCTAAGTGAGAGTGAACCTTACAAAAGATGCTATTAGAGGTTCCTCCCCCTAATGCACAGTAGAAATTCTAGAAACCCAATTAGTGGACATGCTCTGTTTTAGTATCACTTAGTCATGCCCATTCATCCCCATAAACTGATGACTTTCCTTCCTCATTTCCTCGCAGACCTTCAGAACAGCTGCTAGTCAGCCTGTCGTTCTCTCAATGGAAGCCTGAAACCGGAGCCACAAGCGAATGCCAAACTTTTCAGGAAAAGACCTATGTTCTGCCCCCTGTGAGCTGACAACTCCTTACCATCAAAGTCAATGATGCCGCTTTGCTGTGAAGAGATGAAGATCTGCTGTTGCCTGCGGACAGCTGGGTTTTACACAGTGGGCGCAAAGATGTGAAAGAGGGTAAGGAATGCTCTGGTATTTGGAGTTAGCACGAATTCTGCATCATGGCTATGCATTTTTTCCCACATAAATACATTTATTTCTACATGTTTTGTACATTTAACTTGTTGCAACATCCCTAAACTACTATTCTCAAACCGATTTTCATTCCAAATACATATTTTTAACATTATGAATGATAAATGATAATTGTAATTTGATACATTTGTAATGAATGCGTCTTTTGTGTGATTATTTATGTGTAGTTTGCTGTTACAAACATAAACCATTAGTGATAGTTCAAACAGATGGAAACCAGTTTTTAAGATTTTTAGCATCTGCCAATAACCAGTCCTCTTTGGCTGAATAAATAATAAACATCTTCTGTTTTCAATAATTGTTTTGTCTTTTTTTTAATAAGTATTGTAGTCTATTGTACTTGCCAAATTACCAACACTGATAAGTTACAGCTTTTTATTGATGTTTGCCAAACAATAATTGACAAGAAGGGTAAAAATTGCGCCAGTTGCAGCTCATTAGAGGTAATGTGGAAAGATTACATTTAATTGAATGAATTATAGCATTTATTTGAATGAATTAGCGAGAGAGAGAGAGATTGTCTGTGAATTATTTGTCTTTGCAGATCAGATCTCTATACTAATAGTGAAGAGCTTAATTACCTATAAAACAGCAATGTTACCCCTTTGTTGCTGAGAAATATAATTTAGTGATTCAGCTCCATAGCTACTTTATTAATAAAAGTTGTGGGGCAGCACTGACAACAAGTTTCTGTGCTCCTGAATGTGTCTGTGTGCAGCGTGATTTCCAATCTCTTTCTCTTGCTGTTCCAAATGACATAAGGCCCCGAGCAGACCGAACACGTTTTTTAGGTAGGAAAACGTGAGGCGCACCGCACTGCCTTTTTTTGGTGACTTTTAAAAAAGAGCAGTGCACTGCATTTTTATGTTGTTAGGCAACCACCAAATCAGCTGTCCTGTCAGTCTAACCAAAGGATTATAGCGCGAGCGCTCTAAAATCTTTGGTTTTTGCTGTTAAGTAAACTGTCATATTAGCAAAAACCTTTAAAAATACAGCTCCGGGTAACCCGTGACAGACACCAAAAGTTTCTCCATCGTTGCAGTCTCCGGACTTTCTAAGCAACGGTAAACTTTCGTCACCACAACAGAAGGCCCACCTCTCTATTCATTCGATTGGACAATGGAAAAAAACGCAAATGACATTGGGTGATTCTCTGCTCAGATTTGCGCTTTTTTTAACTTAAGGCGCTCAGAGTGCTCTTGCAAAAACGCAAGGCGTAGCAGGCGGCTAAAACGCGAGGCGCCCGGGACACATAAACAGCGCGCAAAACGCTCACTGCCAATAGAAAACAATTTTAAAAGGTGCCTCTCACTACAAAAAAATGCGTTCAGTCTGATCGGGGCCTAAATTGGCCTACCAAGGGCACTTTGGATATTTTATATATTGTTTCAAATTTCTCTCTCTCTCTCTCTCTCTCTCTCTCTATGTTTCAGATTAATAGAAACTTTCTATTCATCTTTCTATTTATCATATCTTCTTTTGGCTTGATCATCCAGATAAGGGCTTTCACATGATCTTAGTGGATGTCACTTTTTGGGAGGTCGGACCATCATTTCTGTAATTCTTTGTAAGGTCTATTTGACTCAAGGGTGAATGAGCAGAGAGCCGATGAATGAGACCTTCCTCAACATTGACGGTGCTCCATTACATTTGCCTGTCTGTGATTGGACGGGACAGACTGGCGCGCATTCCTGTTGTATCACATTTCAGCAAGGGTCATTTGATGAAAGATGAGTGGTTGAACAGCTTGCTGCGAATGGCTGACTCTTCTGTTCCACAGAACGGCTTCCTCACACGCATGCATGCATACGAACATACGTCACTTAGTCCCTTTGCTTGTCTTTCACAAACCTCCTGCTACAAGGCTTCATGGGATGGGGGAAGTTAAAAAAATCTTGACTCCCTTTACAGCCTGTCCCATAAATAGTATGGTTTATACAGCTCCGTTGCTGACCTGACAGAACTGGTCTCGGCCTGCAGAACCACAGAGAACAAAAAAGTTCATTACACTGCAGTTCCGCTCTAGATTTGTAGTCCTAAATCAACAGATCTTGGAAACAGTTTCCAAGTATGCAAATGGATCGCAGAGGCTTGAGCTCAGGTTTGCTGGAAGATTTGCTAAGCTGATTTTGAGAATATTTCCAATGTTTATGTATGTGTATATATAATATGATCGTTTCTTTTTGGTCAAGTTTTCTTTGCAAACAGGATACACCTCCATCTTTCAGGAACACTTGTGTTTCATTCCACTGTAACACTTTTTGGATGTTCTGATCATGTAAGCTGGAGTGTTTGTGGAATGTGCATTCAACAACAAGCATTTAATAATCTCTGTCAGAGTATCGAGTTACATATTACTTGAGTTAGGAATATCTTATATTCACTCGGCTCATAATATGTTACATGACTTTGTTAACACCCAATGTCTGAGTAACTCATCATTTCTGCTGTTTCAGCCCATAGGTCCAAATGATATCTCTTTAATATTTTAATTGTTTCTTCTAGACGTCAATGGACAGCAGTTTGCTTAAGTATCCTGCTGCTCTCCTGAGAAAAAAGCCTCCATGTTTTTTTCAAATGTAATACTGCTGGAGTGAAGTGAGAGAGAGTGTCTATCCGTCCTGTGAGTCATGCACATTTGAATGACACCGGCAACTTCTGTAGGTTTATTGTCAATCAGCAGCCCCCGTAGAATCAGAGCAGAGGCATGAGATATTGAATGTGTGCGTGTGTGTGCGTGTGAACATGTCAGGTTGGTCCTTTTTTAAAACAGCCTCTCCCCTTCATACACATTCCTGACAAAACCTCATCACCATCCCAGGAATACTGCGCAGCCAGCGTGTCTTTGCAACACTATCTCTCCATCGGCAGCGATGCATTCACACCCTTCAGCCCCTCTCACGCTCATATCGTTGAGGCACATGACTTGTGAAACTGCATTTTACACACGTCAATGGATAACAAATGTGTAAAGAGCTGTATAATTTAGAGTTTTTGCAAACTCTGGTGTATAAGTAAATGTGCTACAGTATTATTTCTGTGAGAAAAAAGTCAAATGTGAAATATGTCCTCATGAAATTATATTGATTGACCTGTCCAAGAATAGGATAGAATTTGTAGACATATGGGGCTAAATGTTCATATATTGCATACATAGACAGTTGTTGTTTTTTAAAAACCTTTGATCAGTGATTCATTTTTTCAGCCTATCTTAAATACATAGAGACCATGAAAGAGATGAAAAGCCTTATTGTACTTCTTTTGGTTGTAAAGTAATAAAACTTAATAAACACTATTTCCTTCTCTCTTATTCAACAGTTTTATGGTTCTGCAGTTTGTTTTATAGTTGAGTGGCGGTTCAGTTATTTGATCAGGTGAAGAAAGATTTTATCAGGCTTTTTGTCATACAAGAATGATTATGATACATGCCACGCCATAAGACATACTGTAGCTGCCTTAAAATGAACTAATTTAATCAAATAAACAATTAATTCATCCTTGCATCTCTGAAATATTAAAAGAATAGTAAAAAAGAAAATGAAAGATGATTTTGACAGCCGTTAGTCACTAGATTCATCCATGGTTTGGAAAAGAGCAGCATGAAATATTCTTCATAATTCCTCCTTTTGTGTTTGTGGATGAAAGAAAGTCAGACATATTTACAGTATAACAACATAAAGGTCAGTAATTAATAACAGAAACTTATTATTATAACACACACACACACACACATATATACATACATATATATATATATATATATATATATATATATATATATATGTATATATACTTTTACCCTTACTGTCAGACTGATGTTAGTAAGATCAAGTGTATCTCAGTCTCCCTGTCTCTTCATTGAGAAATCTGTCTCTCACTGGTTCTATAGCATACAGGGTTACAGAAGCAAGTTCTTTAACAACCTGTTAAAGTGGTTTGAAGTGCTTTCATGACAGAACATGTTTAAGTGAGCAGTAATTTCTGAAATAAACTTTCCCTTGGTCTCCCTCTCCCTCACTGCAATTAGACATGTGAGTGGTTGATGACAGGCTGCCAGGATGTTGAAAGACGGTAGCAGCTGATTCCCAAGAGCTGAATGGCATCACCTGTGTTTAGACAAAACAGATGATGTTGGTAGACATTTAGTATACTGTACAATAGGTGAATAATGATGCTTTGAGTTTTATTTATTTTTAAATTTTTTTCATTGACTCATTCTAACAACATCTTATTTTGTTTCCTATGAAGATGTGGTTAAATTAGATCATTTGTGCTTTAGTTCCTTGTATTTGAGTAAATGGATTGCAATAGCTCTTAACACAAGACCAGACAAGGAATCATAAGACAGTTCTACTGAAAGGATATTTGTATGTATTTTAGGTCCGAGTTGAGTTTCACATCCTCATTGATTGTGTTTTTTCTTACTGTCCTGCTGATGTGGATATGACTCAACCACTCTCTTTCTCCTTGAGAACACTGAGATCTGTGGTTTCAAAATGTGTAGCGATGCAAATGTCAACAAAATGCTATTTTTTTCTCTCTTTAAAATATTGCTACCATGGAATTTTTTAGGGTCATTAAGTTGAAATCGGAGCGTAAACTACAGTATAATGAAAGCATGACCAGTGATTTGAAACTGTGTTTACAGAAAGCCAATTATTACACATTCATTTTACTCATATATTACATTTTAAGAGCCTTTATTTAGAGGTTATTCTGTTCCAAAGCATTATTAATTTTAACGGAAAGCCCATCTTTGAAATAAGATGGAATGTGGGTTTTTGCATAACAGTTTTAGCCTCAAGCATCAAGATGTTTGAGATACTCTCTCACCTGTTATAATTCATTTAAAGTCTCAAAGGTGAACACACTCCACCCATACATATTCTGTACTGAAGAAATAATTGCTTTGCATGTTGGTTTAGCAGTTGATAAACCTTTCCCAAGGAGTGTCCCATTCCTGGAAGACTCACAAGCCTGATGTCTAACGTCGCAGAAACACTACAATGTGATTTCAAAACATGTTCTTGTACTTATCTTTGATTTTTGTCACAGGTGAGATTTAATCTGAACTTTCCCATGATCCTGGTTATGGATGTGGAAATCTCAGAACATCAGTAAGTCACCTTGAAGATGTTATGTAAACATATAGAGTGTTCATACGTTTGGTATAGATCCATGAAGTCTTGTCATAGTGTTTCAGAATTCTACTAAATTTAATCATCATATAAGCAAGTATTATTAAATAAATTTGGATTTATCTGGTTGATCATATTATCAGTTGCTTAAGAGTACTTTTTCAATTGCTTCTCAACTTTCAAGTTGAGAAATACAGTCTGGTTTTCCAGTTAATGCTAAAAAGCTGTGTATTACTAGAGAAATACACGGATGTAAAAAGAGGATATGGGTTGCATAATCAATTGGAAGTTTATGTGAGTGTGTATTTGTTATTTTAAGTGTGTCTGTGTGTGTGTGCAAGAGAATGGCTAACCCTGCGCAAATGATGTCAAAAATTATTTCTCTGCCTCATTTTGGTATGCATTTTTTTTTTAATTCTCAAGTGTTTTGCATACCGCAGATGTCTCAGTTGCTGTTAGCATTCTTGATCATCCCCAGAATTTTCTTCAAATGACTCCATAATTGTGAATCACGATATTGCCATATCATCTGTGTGCGCAATGTAAAAATCAGTAGTCTAATTTGATTTCTCTGACTGGATTAGGTTTGTCTGTGTGATGGTTGAAGGAATTATTGAAGTAATTATGAAGGAATTATTTTCTCTCTCAAACACACATGCAGTACATGCATGTGCATACTTGTCACTGATACGCTTTCATACCCATGTGTATGTTGGGAAATAATTGACTAAATCTAGTAAAGTAAACACTGCATTGCTGTTTTTAATGTTACTTTCTTTGTGCAGGCAGCTTTATGAGCAAGCGAGCTGAGGAAATGATCAAAAGTGCAGTCCTAAGGGTACTCTTGATGAAAAGTCCAATTCATTGGTTACTGTTAAACCAATATGTTCTGAACAGTCTCTTTCATATGTATTGTGGGAAAATCTGAATCAGTTTGTGCTAAATGTTCCTCTCTCATGTGTTTTGTGGGAAAGTGTGATTAATTCTAGCAAATCAGTCCATCTTAAATATAGGCTATTGGAAAGTCTGATTAGACGGCAACTCTACCTTCATGTTTCAACCTGC
Source organism: Tor tambroides (assembly GCA_021397915.2). Lineage (NCBI taxonomy): Eukaryota > Metazoa > Chordata > Actinopteri > Cypriniformes > Cyprinidae > Tor > Tor tambroides. The sequence goes on along the minus strand of JAFVLL020026961.1, from coordinate 4,162 downwards.
TGGACAAACTACATATCCCGATTAATAATACCAGTGTGTTTGTTCATTTAGGCCAGAAGAGAACTGGTCCTTTAACTGAGCCTGGTTTCTCCCAAGCTTTTTTTGACCTTCATTTATTTTAGCTGATGGAGTTGTTTGCTTGCCACTTTTGCTTTGGACTTAATTGGGGTCTAACTTTTTTTTGTCTTCTGTAGAGCTGAATTGAATTTGTTGAGAATTCATGAATTTTGCAAAATCAACAGTGTTACTGAAATGAACTGATTCAATATTGAGCTGAATAAAACTTAAACTTAAAAACACTGGGAAAAAAAGATATTCAAAACCATACCAGCAACATGACATGGACAAACACTGCCCTCCTTAGTTAGTCAGAGAACTTGTGCAATGAAAATCAACTCAGATGTGGTTCATTACTTGTTTTTGACCGCAGAGCCGAACTGAATTCCCCCTGTGGTCAAAGAACATCTTTATTATTATTTTGTTGTAATGGTTCCTGCCACAGACATGTCCAATGAATGTTTTTTGCTCATCTCTCTTTTATTTTCACTTTACCTCATGCCTGCTAAAGTCATTCTGTCATGGCTTGTCATTTGCGACTTTTAGCCTTTATCTGTTTTGTTCACAACTCTCCCTCTTACGCTCTCAGGAAAAAAGTCTATTCCCAACATATCAAAACTGTCCTTCCCACACAGAGTCAGGCTGGAGTGAGTGTGTACGGTGTGGATCAGGAGGAATGTGTATGTGTGTGAGACAGATAATATCAGGGGGTAAAGGATATGGGTAAGTGAGTGATGGCCACTCAACAGCAACCTGTCTACCTGATAGGAAGGGTGGAAGTGGGTGACTGATTTTCCCACCAGCCCTTGCATAAAATCACTACCATTTGAAGGATGGTACAGCCCACACTGCTAAGGATGCACATACTCACAAACATGCAAATTGTTTCTGTTTTCTTGAAAATTCAATCAGATCAGAACATTTATGAGGTTATACTCTGTTTAACTCTATCCATGCAACTACAGGTTTAATCATAAATGTTTGCAGTGCAGGAAACAACAGTCATAGTGAGAAAATGTTTGCAAACATTTGCACGGTAAAAATAATCTGTAAACAGAAAGTAGAGCAGCAAACAGCGAATACTCATTCAGATTCCCACTTGGCTCTTGTGAGGTTTCTCAGCAGATTCTCTGTAATCTGCAATGCACAGGGCTCTCCCCTTCTTCTCTGTTTGACTGATGATTACTCAAACTGTTCAGTACATGTCTATGTGAGTAGATGACTGCTTGCTTGGTTGTTTTGGGGGATGTCCCATGTCACTGGAAATAAAGTGAAATGAAACTGACCACAACAGATTAAAAAAAAAAAATTCCAGGCATTTTAAACTTATTGTTATATAAGCATTTTTTATTACATTATAACAAATGTATAAATTGATATGTAAACAACCCCAAATGCTGCTTAATGCTATAACAGTTCAATAGATTGTTTAGCCTTCCTAAAATGTATTTATATATATACTAAATGTTGTTCCTGTGCCATAATTTAAAAATCAGCCACAAAATACTTTCACTTCATATGCGGTCAGGTTCTTGTGTTATAAAGGTGTAATAACAACATGAGCATTGCTTTATAACTGTAAAAGAGGGTACAATCCTCATTATATACCCCTGTCATGTGCATGTGCAATATGAAAATCTGACATCAGAACATTGTACATGATGGGAAAAGGTGTAGGAAGAGGGATTTCTTAAGTGGAAAGATAAGAAACGAGCCTCTGCAAAGTTGTCTGTTTCCTGTTTGAGCGGTTGGTGTACGGAGGCCGTTTATGGGGTGAGTCATGCAGGTCGGACCTGTTTCAGGATGTGAGATTAACTGCTAGTTAGTACGCGACATGCAACGGTACACTGACTTCTGTAAACGCACAGGACTCAAGAAACATATTGAGCGTCATCAGTGAGGTGTCCGTCAGAGTGGCTCATGAGTGCCTGTACTTTCTGCATGTGTATATTGGAGAAGGCTTCCAAAAGTCTTTTTGGTGTGACATTTTAGATTTTGAAACATAGATATTCTCATAATTCATATTATCATTCAGCTGAAGCTAATAACAGAATAGCATACTATACTACTCTTACTATTGCTGCAATGTGACGAGTTCATACAGCATACTATGTACAACTATTTGAAATGTATGTTTTACATTTGACTATATACTATGACTATTTACTACTAGTGAGTGTTGGGGAAAGTGACGTTTGAAGGTAATACATTACAATATTGCGTTACTCCCTAAAAAGTAACTAATTGTGTTACTTAGTTACTTTTTATGGAAGGTAATGTGTTACATTACTCTTGCTTTACTTTTTCTTAAATGGGTAGGCTTACTTGTTTGTTTTTAATATAAAAAAGTTCTATTTTTTAACAAATGTAAAAGTCCTTTCACACCAAAAGTGAAATTAATAAGCCTCATCCTGAAGGAAATGCAAATTCACGTCTGTATAGTAGAGGGCGTCGCTCATACAAACTTTCCAGCTGTGCTACCATTCTGGATTGCATGAAGAATAAGATGCAGGAGAAGAAAGTTCAACATTCTTCAGCAAGCAATAAAAAGTAAATAAATAAAAATAAATATCTAAACTCATTTTTGCTTATTTGTATGGTTGAATTGGATCAGCGAAGTTCAGCAGCAAAGACATTGGTTAATAAATGGGATTAAATACATAAAGGATATTTGTGTTATTTAACATATTTAATTATTGAAGTCTTGTGTCAAGTTCTGAGTTTCTGGATTTTCTGAATTTCACAGTTTTTAATTCATTTTGAGGAATTCAGAATTCAGAATCTGTTTTTGTGTAAATGCATGTCACATTAATGTTTACATAGCGCACACAATGAAGTCTGCACTTCTGATTTCTCTCAACATTAACTCACATTATGTGTAATGCGTTACCTCCGACACTGAAAATAGTCATGCTTTTTAAAAATTAGTAGGCCTATATAGTATACACTGTGCAGTATTGAGTAATTAGTAAGTCAGCACGAATGGAAAGACTTTGTGATTCATAATGGCAAGGCGATGGTTGTTCCAGCCTATGTTCAGAGCATGTTTTAGTCATAGGGGTCATGGCACCTGAGGGGGCTTCAAAAAGCTCAGCATTGCTTTACATTAAACACCTGTTCCATTACATGCTTAAACAGATCCTGTTCAGAAGCTGAAAAGTGGTTTCTCCTGTCAGCCTAATGGGAATGTAATAGGAGGAACGGTCAATCGCCCTCAAGGTCCTGGTTTGTTTGAAAACAGCTGGTAGAGAAAGTGAGTCAGACATGAAGGAGAAACAAGCAGGAAGTCTCTTTGTCTTAGTAACCCTGATCCGGGTCAGGGGAAACTGAAATCCCCACTCAATCTTTGTTGGCCTCACTCACACAACATGAAACAGGTGCTGCAGTGACAGCAGGTTTACGCGTCTGACACCTCTTGCTCTTTTCCCCCTAAAACTCTTTGTGAAAGCTTAAGGATTAAGGGAAGAAGTCTTGCTGGAATTCTGCCAAAAGTTAGCACTCAGCCAAAGCTTACCAGCTTACTGAACCCAAAAACACTCTTCCAAGAATTTAGCCAGGTAGGCGAGCCACACTATGACGACCTTACAAATGAATAAATGAGAAAACATGTTTTTGAACTTTCCATCAATCAAATAATTCTCAAAGAAATATATCACAGATTTCACAAAAATATTAAACAGCACAGCAACTGTTTTCATCTGTGAAAATAATGTGAAATGCTTTATTTGAGCATCAAATCAGCATAATAAAATGATTTCTGAAGACTGGAATGACATTTTAAAATACACTGAACAAAATAATAAACGCAACACTTTTGTTTTTGCCCCCATTTTTCATGAGCTGAACTCAAAGATCTAAGACTTTTTCTATGTACACTATTGTTCACAAATCTGTCTAAATCTGTGTTATTGAGCACTTCTCCTTTGCTGAGATAATCCATCCACCTCACAGGTGTGGCATATCAAGATGCTGATTAGACAGCATGATTATTGCACAAGTGTGCCTTAGAGTGGCCACAATAAAAGGCCACTCTAAAATGTGCAGTTTTACTGTATTGGGGGGGTCCGAAAACCAGTCAGTATCTGGTGTGACCACCATTTGCCTC
>JAFVLL020026960.1:0-22743 GCA_021397915.2 Tor tambroides | reverse complement strand
GCTTGCATGTTGTTGCTCTTTTGTTGGTTTTGATTGCTTCTATTGTCCTCTTTTTGTAAGTCGCTTTGGATAAAAGCATCTGCTAAATAACTAAATGTAAATGTGTATATATATCAAATTTGTATTTTCCATTATAATTTTAAGTGTAGTTAATTTTAGTCAATACTCAAATAACACTGGTAGGCAGGTCACTATGTTTTGGAACAGAATTAATCTACAGTTCCACATTTTCCCATAAATTTGCACAAATTTCCTCAGTTGTGTTAATTGAGATTTTAACAAAGCTGTTCTGAACAGACCAGCGACATGAGCGTGTCCTCTGATGACGGCCTGTGAAACTCACGCGGCGTTGTTTGTCCTGCGCTGTCACAACAAAGACGCCAGGAGCCAATTACACAGCCGTCTTTCGTTGATGATTTAGCTAAAAGTCCCACTTTCACTTTTTCAGGCTGCTTTGATGCTCAGACGTAACATAAAGCAATCAGATATGATCCAGCAGCGTTTTGCATCGCACAATGAGATCATCACATCACAAAACGAACATGCAGAAAAGGGGAAGCGGTTCATGAGCACTTACTTCAAGCCCTTGCTGTTTAGAGCAGGAAACAAATCATAATTTGAGGAAGGAAAACAGAGGAGGAAAGCAGAATTTGAAATATATATATATATATATCATGGTGTCATGACTCACTGCAAACAAGATAATCCACATCCCATAATGCCTCACCTCGGCCTGTAGGGTCTCAAGGCGCATCATGTGCTGGTTGGTGGAGATGCTTTTCTCTTTGAAATCATCCCGTAATGAATGAACCTGAGTAGACAACTGTTTCTCCACATCTGTGGCCTGTGGACACAAACACAGATATTTATGTCAGTTTATGCAGTATGTTCAGTATACTCTGCATAGTATGCATATGGTTTGTACGCATGGAGCACTGCTACATTTGTCAGTGTACTGTACAACCAGAGCACACCAGCTGAATTTTGAATAGCATATTACTGTATTGCACTTTAGTTGCCAGTGTGTGACAAACTGTGTCCCACAATGCAATGTGCTTGACCTTTTATTTACAGTGTGAAAAATGAACTGAAGGATCAAGGTTTATTTGTCTTTTTCTTTCTTCTTCAGATATCAACATATGGAATTATTATTATTTTAATTAAGATACTGAGATACTGAGCTGATTCTGTAGTCATTTTTGAGCTATTTATTTATTCATTCAATAATTAAATCATTCATTCATTCATTTTTATTTTATTTTATTTTAACAACGTACAGACTTACTTTACAAGCTACGCAGCCGATGGGTGTTTTTCCAGCCACAGGATTTTTTTTGTTTTTTTTTTTAAACAAAATCAGGTTTACAGGAGGATACTATAGGTGTTTTTAGAGCCACTAGATTTAACAACATATATTTTTATTTTAGACCATTTTTAGTCTTTGGATTGTTTTTTTTATTATTTTACATGATTTAACAACTTGGAATTTTTTCTTTTAAGAACTGGGCAGCTAATACTATGAACATTTTTATTTTTCAGATTTAACTATTTTACTTTATATTTTAAAATTGTATTTTTTATTAAATTGAACTTGTCTTTTCGTTCTTTCTTTTAAGAAAAATCATATTTACAATGATGGTCCTATAGGCGTTTTTTTGGGCCAACTTCTATTTTTATTTTAAAAACTGTGCAGCTGATACTATAAACATTTTTAGTCTTCAGATTTAACTTTTATTTAATATTTCATTTTTTATTTTATTAAAAATTTATTTCATTTTATTTGTTTATTTTTTTATATTTTATTTTTACAAAATCAGGTTTACTAGGCTACTATATGAAAGTTTTAGACACTGGATTTAACTATAATTTTATTTTTTGTTTTGTGTTTATTTTGACAATCAGGTTGACAAGGTACTCAGCTAATACTATGGGTGTTTTTAAAGAAATTAGTAGCATTTTAACTAGACACTGTAGATATTCCACTGTTTTCTGTCTGTAAAATAATCTACACTTACTTGTTTGGGACAGACAAAAAAATCAAACTACTTCAGACTAGCTGTTACATGAATCAAGAGCTGATCTGTAACCTTTTGACTCCATAATGCTACTGTAGCACACAATTCCTCAACAGTTTAGCACCTCTATCAACATGAGAAGTTAGTTGTATTTCAGTTTCTTTTTAAAGGTCAGTGACATGCACCGATGCAAAAATGCATTTGAAACACACACACACACACGAGGATCTGATCGATCACGTTATCTGATTTCACACAGAAATGTATTAAAAGAGAGGCGAAGCCTGTTGCTGCCCCAATAATCTATGAGCGTGAGTCATTTTACAGAACAAGACAGAGAAATTTCACCCACACACACACACCCACACCCACACACACACTCATTGATCACACACACTTGGCATTTCGGAGCGTCTGTAGAACGTTCCAGCAGAGATCCTTGTGTTTTTCCGAGCCGATTGGACGGCTGCGATAAGGCCACTGCAGCTGTGAGAAACACTCATTACCATCAGCCAGACTGCAGTCGCTAAACTGACTCACATCTTCTGTGACTGTCGCCATGGAAACCCCCGAGTCTTCGTGTTCACTGTGACGTACGAAAACAACAATGAAACTCACGTCCGTATCAACTTTGCTGTTTGCAATATCTCGTGCTAGAAACCACTTGAGTGTGTTTTATCTGGATTTCTATCAGATTATGCAATCAAAATATCACTGGTATGATGACTTCTAAACTGTATGGTGATTATTATCCTAGACAGCTGATTTCCTACTGCTAGTTTCATATATCTCATATCACTTGTATGTGTGAAATGATTTCACTCAAATTAATATTTAATGTCTTTTTTTTAAGTTTAATTAAGTAGAAATGACTGGCCTTTTTAATCTTTTTAATTTTTGACTTCTTTGTAAATACCAGTGTGTGTAAATTTTTGTCTCAGAAAAAAAAATTTGTGGAATCATCAGAAATTTCAAAATGATTTTTTTTTTTTGCCAGTACCCTTAAAGAGACAATTTTATATCTTATACACCCATAAAGGAGTCATAATAGCAGCTTAATGGCACATATTACTATTCTAAGGTACTAATATGCACCTTTTATGGGGTATTTAAGGTACAAAGTTGTTTTTTAATGGTAATGGCAAAAAAAGAAAGGAAAAATAAATAAATAAAAATTGTGCAGGTTTTACTTTGCAAGTTTTCACTCAGAAATTGCTAGTAAATTTCAAAAATATTTACAAAGTAATTAACACTGAATTAAACCTGAAATTTTGAAGTAGATATACTGAAATAGTATTTTCTTGTAAAACATACTTCAATGAACTTTTATTTTTATTTTATTCCATTTTATTTTTTATTTATTTATTTGTTCAGTGTAGCTGATGTATGTGTCTTTGCACACTTTTTGTATGTCTATGTTATTTATTTCTAGCTTTATTTATTTCACTTGTATATCTGTGAAGTGATTTTTCATGAGGGTTTGAGTCTTGCATTTCCTGGCAGAATGAATCTCCTGATTAAAGAGTCTTTCTAAAATAATACTCAGCTGTTTTGAGAACAAAGTGGAAACTGTTTCAGAAACGTCACCCATCATGACCTTGGATTGAACTTTCTGTTGCCGCAGATAAAGAAATGTTGTAAGTAGCAGGTTTTCACTTGTAGAGCCCTGAATCAGATTGCTAAAGTGTAGGCCAAAAATTTGAAGGAGTTCAAGTGAAGCTGTTATGGTTGTTATCTGTATTTACTCTGATTTGTTCTGTTGACAGGTACAAGCAGAGATGACTTAATTTTTTTTTAGGAACAGTCGGCTTAATAGGCTTCACAGAAATAAACATCTACCAGAAAAACATTCAAATGTAACTTCCTGTTTATCTTTACAAGGTTAGTGATTTGATTTTTTTTAAAGCTTCCCAGCTAACAAAAATGTTTTAAGAATATTTTTCTAACATTCCCATTAAGTTATGAAAATGTTATTTCTGAATGTTTTTTAAACCTTCATGCATCCATTTTTAAAAATGTAATTCTTTATTTGAATGTTAAGGGAACATTCCATGTTCTCATTTTTATCATTGTAGGAATGCCACTTTTGAATGTTCTCTGAGCATTCTGAAACAACTAATAACACTTGAAAAAAGTTCAAATAAAATGTTTCAGAAAAAAACATTCCATGAACGATGTGTAAATAATAAACCTTGCAATAAGGTTTCATTTGTTAACTAGTTAATGCATTAACTAACATTAACAATGAGTAATACATTTGTTACAGTACTTATTCATCTTTGTTAACGTTAGTTAATAAAAATACAACTGTTTATTGTTAGTTCATGTTAGCTCAGGTCCATTAAGTAGCATTAATAGATACAACTTTTATATTAGCAAATGTTGGAATCAACATTATCTAAGATAAATAAGTGTTTTAGAAGTATTTTTCATTGTTAGTTTGTTGACTATTGTAGTTAACTAATGTTAACAAATGGGAGCATATTGTAAAGTGGTTTTTAATTTTACAATTAAAAACCAATTTGAACTTTGAACAAACATTCTGTTGACGTTATTGTAACATTTGTTCATAACCTTCAGAGAAACTTGCCAGAACGGTCTGAGAAAGTTCCGTCCTGCATTTAACTGTGAGAGAAGTGATTGCTCAGAGTTTGCTCTTTTATAGTTATGTTTTAAAGTTTTTCTTTGGGAGGAATAAAAATGGACACAAATTAGTCAATAGTTGTCATACACAAATAATAAGTTGTATTATTTTATCTTTACAAGGTTAGTGAGTTGATTTTTTTCAAGCTTCCCAGCTAGCAAAAATGAAGAAATGAAGAATGTTTTTCTAACATTCACATTAAGTTATGAAAATGTTATTTCTGAATGGTCAAGCATTTAGTGTTGTTTTTAAATGTTTTAAAAATGATTTATATATATATATATATATAAATATATATGAATGTTCTGAAACAAGTAACATTTTAAAAAATGTTACAGGGGAAAAACATTCTGTTAAAGATGAATAAATAATGTCTTTCTGTTAATATTTTAAGAACATTATTAAAAACCACACTATGGGGCCGTTGAATGCTTGAATCTGATTGGCTGGCGAACGTTCTAAGGTGTGCAATTATTTTCAGGGAAACGTACGGCAAACGTAGTTCCAGGCAGCTCTTGACTGCATTACAGTTCCGTATCACTTCGCCAAATGATTTCAGTTATTTCTAAAGGTCTTACAACAGCAATACAACCAAAACCCACAACGACACTGGCCAAACACATAAATATAGTAAGCAATGGGACAAAAACGGCATATCAGTTCCATGTTTTGCCACAAAATTACGTTTTATGTACGTAAAGCGCATACTCTATTTCTCCCGCTCTCTCTCCCTTACAGACACACACAGTTTACGCACATGGAAACATACGCGCTAATGTTGTTAGCGCTTCTCTGACAACTTTGTCAGTAAATAGTTTAGTAACTGAAAAGAACATGACATTTCTCGCAAGCGAAGCGAGGTAACAACGGCACTGTTCGTGAGGAAAATGAACTTAAAGTTTCACTAGTAGGGACGCTGCTGCCGAACACTTTTGAGAAACTCAGAGAGGTAGGCTAATTCACACACGCTCAATCTGTCTCTCTCTCTCTCTCTTCGCTTCGCGTCGTGGCCGCATCACCACCTTGGGTGTGCATTATTTTTCTAATAATTCAACGGCCTGTCGTCAATTATTCCTTACATAACTTTGCATGAACAGTCTGTTAATGTCACTGGAATGTTTGCTCATAACTTGCCAGAACATTCTGAGAATGTTCCCTGTTTAATTTAACTGAGAGGAAATTCATTGCTCAGGGTTTGCGCTTTCACAGCTCAAGAGACTAAACTGAGTTCTCAGTTTTATTTTACTTAGGATTTTCCTTATTTTGTGTTAAAAACAGACACAAATGAGCCAATAGTTCCAATACAGTATGAATATAGAGCTAAAAATGAATGTACAGTAGCTCAGAGCATTTAATCTTGAAGAGAAATGTTTGCGTTTGACTTTTTGTCACAAATCTGGAAAAAATCTTTTCCCTGGATTTAATCAAACATCTCTAGTGAATCTTAATTGTGATTTTCTTTCCCACGGGATCTAACATCATTCATGACGGCATTGAAAGCTGAAGCCTAATTACATCTGCAGCACCTTCACGAATGATACTAATCAAAATGCCATTAGTCATTTTGGTGGCTGTCCATTCAACAGTGTCATTTCAGCGTGAATCGTGTCTGAATGTGGGCGGGAGTGAAGAAGGGAAGCTCTCGCAGCTCAACATGACCCGCAGCACACGGCACACGAGCGGCTCACACGCCGGCCGTTTTTATTGAGCCACAGGCTCGTCACGTGGAGCACTGTGTCGGATCGGTGAAGTTGCGTGTCCGTTTATGACTGCGGATCCTGCTTCCAACAAAGAAACCACTTATTACAGATGTACAGTATACAGAATTTAAAACGCAGGTTCACAGTGTCTCTACGCTTTATTAGTTATAGGTTCCATCACAGCACATTGTGGGGGGGGTTGGAAGGAGGGGGAAATCACGTTTCCATGGTAACATATGGAATTGAACATAACATTTGGGGTTGCCATAGCGATATGTGGGAATAGTGATTGGTGGTGATGATTTCCCTTAGTCATACTGTCAGAGGAGGAAACCTGTGACATTTCTGCAGTATAAACTGAAGACACAAGAAGAAATGTCAGACTGCTGGACAGTTCACACAGCAAAATAAAGCAATAAGCCACTCCACAGTGATTTTATCACACTTAAAGCATATTGAGAGGGTTAAAATTGCTTTTCTGTAACCTCAGCAAAAGCAATATGATAAAAGACAACAGTTTTTGTAAATAACTACTGTAGTGTTGTCTAAGGCAAGCATCACTATACTAGTGCTAGGGATATGATCAAACCTCTAACATGATGCATTAAAGGGTTAGTTCAACCAAAAATGACAATTTTGTCATGGTTTACTCACCCTTATATTGTTTCCAACCTGTATGAGGTTCCTTCTTCTGCTGAACACATTTTTGGTAACCAAATAGTTGCTGGTAGCCACTGACTTCCATAGTATGGAAAAAATACTATACTGTATACTGTCAATGGCTACTGGCAATTGTTTGGTTACCAACATTCTTCAAAATATCTTCTTTTGTGCTCAACAGAGGAAACTCATACAGGTTTGGAACAACATGAGGGTGAGTAAATCATGACAAAATGTTCATTTTGGGGTGAACTATCCATTTAATATTCTATATATAACTATATTAATATATAATCTTTTCACATCGGGAAGAAGCCATCTAGCAACCACCCAGAACACTCTAGCAACTGCATAGCAATACTCTTTTCACACTGGACAAGAAGAACCACCTAGCTACCACCTAAAAACCAGCCTAGCAACCTCCCAGCCACACCCTTATGGAGTGAAAACGGTCTCAATACATTTTGAGTAAAAACATTAATGTTTATTTAGATGCACATTCGGATGCATGTATTTATGAACAAAGCCTGTGTTTATCTCTTGCACGCATTTGTGGATTGCCATGCATGCGTGTGGATCTCTTGCATTCATTTGGAGATTGTTGTGCACACGTGTGGATCTCTTCTGTGCAATTATGGATTGTCATGCACACGTGTGGATCTCTTTCGTGCATTTGTGGATTGTTGTGTACGCAAATGAATCTCTTGTGTGCACTTGTGGATTCTCGTGCATGCTTTTAGATCTCTTGTGCGCATTTATGGATTGTCATGCACATGTGTGGATCTCTTGTGTGCATTTGTAGATTGTTGTGCACGCTTTTGGATCTCTTGTGTGCATTTATAGATTGTAGTGTACACGTGTGGATCTCTTGTGCGCATTTGTGGACTGTTGTGCATGCGTGTGGATCTCTTGCGTGCATTTCTTGATTGCTGTGTACGTGTGTGGATTTTTTTTCTTTCTTGTGTGCATTTGTGGATTATTGTGCATGCGTGTGGATCTCTTGCGTGCATTTCTTGATTGCGGTGTATGTGTGTGGATTTCTTTTCTTTTCTTTCTTGTGTGCATTTGTGGATTGTTGTGCATGCGTGTAGATCTCTTGCGTGCATTTGTGGATTGTCATGCACACGTGTGGATCTTTTGCATGCATTTGTGGATTGCCATGTATGCTTGATATCTTGCGTGCATTTGTTGATCGCCATGCACGCATTTGTATCTCTTGCACACATTTGTAGATTGTCGTGCACATGTTTGGATCTCTTGTGCACATTTATGGATTGTCGTGCATGCATTTGTATCTCGTGTGCATTTGTAGATTGCCGTGCATGCTTGATATCTTGCGTGCATTTGTGTGAATCTTTTGTATGCATTTGTGGATTGTTATGCACATGTGTTGATCTCTTGCGTGCATTTGTGGATTACCATGCATGTGTGTGGATCATATTTGTGGAAGGTATTGAGACAGTTTTCACTCCATACACCAACTGCATAGTAACCCCCTGGCAATACACTAGCATCATAGTGTTTCCAGTTGTTTTACTGGGTTTATAACTTGACTCAAATCCTACGTCCCAGCAGGGATCAGAGATTTTCTTCTTCTGAATGCTGTATCAGCGCTCCTGCTGTCTGAGCACAGCATCAGTGCACTGTGGTGATCCCACAACATGTTACCAATGTTGCTTTGCCATTCATTTCCAATGCAGCGTACCAGTGAACATATAATCAATGCGATCGTTTATTAAAGGCTCAGAATCACCCCATCTTGGTAATGAAATGTAGGTCTATTTTGTTGTGTCCACCCCCCCCCCCCCCACACACACACACACACACCTCTCTCTCTCTAAACCTTTGTAATGTAATTAGTGAAATGCTTCTCTCTGATCAGATTAAGCTGCTGGGGTTCAGGCGTTTTTGACAACCCCCTGCTTCCAGACAGACGTGTGTGTGTGTGTGTGTGTGTGTGTGTGTGCGCGCAACAGAAAGCATCTGTCCAACACAACACAATATGTTCAGTACATTAGCTAAACATTTACGCTGTCTGTATTTTCTAAGCTTTACCTACTAGCTGCTCTACTTCATTATCTAGTTATGTTGTCACTGTATGGCAAGCTGTTTCAACATTTAATCCTTAAACCGTACTAGTATCTAGTTAATGCTACAAGTACTTATTTTTTTAGCTACTAGTATCTAAGTATTAGTGTTTCTACTAGTTACTAGTACTTATTCTTTAGATACTAGTTCTTATTTATTAGATACTAGTACTTATTTCAATAGTGACTAGTAACTATGGTACTGTGTACTCTATGGTACACATTTACATTTTTTTGCCATTGACTTCTATGGGGATCTGTCTGATCTATTCAGTTCTGACTAGTATGTATTCCAAAAGTGACTAGTATCTTTTTAAATATTACTAGTAAGCATTTATTAGATACTAGTATTTATTTATTAAATACTATTACTTTTCATTAGATACGTGTACCCATTTAATAGATACAGAATAGATTTAATTAGGCACTAGTACTTATTACTAGTAACAAATCTTATTATATTATCTTATTATACACAACTGCTTTTTTAACTTGTCTCATGTTGTTACTAGTCGTAATCACCACTGTAGAGTTCAATTAAAAATATTACTAGTTAATTTTTTTTTTTACTAGTAACATTTGGAATAAGTACTAGTGTCTAATACAGTATATGTGTACTAGTATCTACTGAGTAAGTATTAGTATCTAATAAATAAATACTAGTATGTAATAAATAAATACTACTATGTATTGAAAAGGTAGTAATAATAGGTACTAGTACCTAATTAGTAACTACTATAAAAAAAATATGTACTAGTCACTATTGGAATACATGCTAGTCAAAACGAAATGTACTACAAGTAATAAATTGAATAGTCACTGAACTAGTCATTGAAATAAGCACTAGTAACCAATGAATAAGTACTAGTATATAATATTAAGTACTAGAATCTATTTGATAGGTACTAGTATCTAATGAATAAGTACTACACTCTAAAAAATGCTGGGTTAAATACAACTCAGCCCTGGGTAAAATATGGACAAACCCAGCGGTTGGGTTACTACCCAGAAAGTTGGGTTAAGCATTTACCTCAACCTTTGGTTGAAAACAACCCAATCGCTGGGTTTGTCCATATTTTACCCAGTGCTGGGTTGTATTTAACCCAGCATTTTTTAGAGTGTAGTATTTAAGAAATGAGTAATGATATCTAATATTAAGTACTAGTATCATTTAAAAAGGTACTAGTAGCTACTGTAATGAATAATCACTAGTAGCTAATGAATAAGTACTAGTACTTAAAGGAATAGATACTAGCTATAAAAATAAGTACTAGTAGCATGAAATAGATACTAGTGTGTTTTATAGATAAAACAGCTTGCCATAGTCACTGTCTCTCCAGAAGAAAATTTTATTACTCTAATGCTTTATTTATATGTCTAAACTTTTTCTCAGACGTTTCTCCTAAAAGACCACTGAGAGAAATAAAAATGCAATTGTTGCATAAATTAAAAATAAAGAATTATAAAGTCATTTTGAGAAAGATTCTTGCAGTTTCTCTTCTGAAACTCTTCTTCCGGGCTTTTTTTTCTCAGAAGAAACGTCTGAGAAGCAGGAGATTTTGTTTTCTCCTAATTATTCTCAATGCTGTCTTGAAGAAACAGATGAGATATTAATGAGATCTCATTTGTGGTTTTCTTTTCTTTAGGTTGTTGTTGTATATGTAAGTCATCACACAGTTCTTGCTGTCCTCTCTTGCTCGGTTTCAGTCGGCTGGACGTAATGTTGTTGGTAAAGAGGATCTGGATTAAAGCCTAATCCCACCTGAGTTCATCCATGTGTCTCTCTGCCTTATGTCACTTCCTGTAGCTTGTCTCACAGAAGGAAGGTCATCTGAGTCTGCAGCTCTAGATCCATTAGCAGATTTGTCAAGCCCATCTAGTTATCTCATATTCAGAGCTTCTTTCTTGCTTTAGAAAACATCACCGTCAGCAGCCGACTAGCTTAATTACTTAAAAACATTACAAACACTAGGAGTTAACTACCGAAGTTAACCAGCCAAACCTTGACTCTTTTACTGCCAGTAATTTTAGCTTTTATTTTGCTGGAATATAACTAAAACTGAAATAAAAAATTAATTAAAAAATGTAAACACAAATAATTACTAAAACTTTAACTAAAACTAAAATGAAAATGGAAAATATAAAAATAGAAATACATTCAAAATATTATTAAAAACTGTAATTATTTTAATTACTGTATACTAAAATAACATTAGGTATCGGTCAGCCAAAATTAATTTAGTCCACAGCCAAAAGAGTTTGGTAATAGTGAGGCAATGAGAAAAGAAAACTTTTCAAAGTATCTCTGATTGTTTTGAAATAAAATAAACATTAACTGAAATAAAATAGATATCTAGTTGCCAAAGCACCATTTTTAATTTTTATTTAGTTTAAGAAGTACTAAAATAACTAAAACTAAACAAAAACTATACTGAAACTAAATAAAAACGTGAACTAAATATATCTGTCAAAAGTATTATTTCTTTGTTTGTTTTTTATTGAATTTTAGTTCCCAGTGGATAAAAGGGTTTTGTGATTTATTTTCTGTGCATTATTTTGTTTTGTTTTGGTTTTGCTGGTGTTTTTGCCCTCAGCTGGAAGCCCTTGTGCTGCCAGTCTTGATTAGTTTATCACCATCGATTCTTCTTCTATTTGTGTGTGAATATTAATAGCATCACATGTGCAAATGACTGAGACTGAGCAGGATTGACAGAGTTAAAGCATCTTATGGACAACTGCAGTAAATCTGAACATTAAAGTCATTAAGACTGAAGTTCAAAGCGGTTTGTCAGGGTGACGCGGCTGTTTAGATACAGGAAGAGATTGTTGTCTGACCTCAGCTGCGTCAGTGCCACAACACCACAGCCGTCCCGGGGCAAAATCAATGACACTCAATGAGAATTCGGATACGCCTGTGGACAAGAGACTCGCAGAAGCGCAACCTAAACTCAGTGTGGCATTTAACCTGCAAATCTCAATTTCCTGCCAAATCAATAAACGCCAATTTCCCATCATTGCTCAGAAATTGTCTTCATTCTAAACCAGCGATTCATCATTTCGAATTTCATCATGTTTTGAAGTGACTTCAGCCAGTGTGAAGCAAAAATTGTTTATGTGATTATGTAAATCCTATTTTTTGTTATCAAGACCTATATATTGATATGATCTTATACATTAATTATGATGCAAACATTTTTTATTTTCTGCATTTTAATTATTTTTCCTTTAACCAGGCATATAACAATGCAGTTTATTTGTTGTTTTTCATATGCATCAATGAAGAAAGGTGCATTTTGCCTGCAGAATGGTCTAGTTATGATATAACTACTAATTACCTGATAATGCTAATAACAGCCAGATGTTGTATTAATATTAGCCATATTACCACCTATTACCACATGAATTTGCATCAAAATAAAATAGATTTTGATGACAACAGCAAAAGATTTGGGAAGCAATTATTATCGTTAACTTAAACTATAATAACTAAGACCATAAAGAGCATTTTCATTATTTAAAAAAATAAAATAAACATGAAATAAAAGTAAAATAAAATATAAATCTTACTTATTTTATTTTTCATTTTTGTTTAAAGTTGAAATGCTAAAATAATCAAAACTAAATAAACTAAAAACTAAAACTTAATAAAAAGTATAAAAAATATTTTAGAATTAAAAAAAAAATTACAAAAACAAAAAGACTAAAACTTTAATTAAAACTAAACTGAACAGAGAAAATATAAAAAATAAAATCTAATTAAAAATGCTAACAAAGTTTGTAATAGTACTCCAATGATACTGTTGTATTAGTACTAGCCAAATTACCATGTGATGGATGAGTTTGCACCAAAATAATATGAATTTTGATATCAGCAGGAAAATATATGCATTTTTCCCTTTAAAATGCAGTATTTTATTTATTTATTTATTTATTTTATTTAATTTTAAAAAATGTAAACACTATCAGAACCTGTGGCACATTTTTGGGTTAAAGAATTGTAAAAAAGTATCTGTATTAAACTGCCATAAACAGCCATAAGTGACTCAGGCAAAACTGTGTTCTCTCACACAACTATTATCGAACAGATTGTGTCTGCTGGCCAAAACACATTCAAGTCCAACAGCTGACAGGCTGACAGATTTTCAATTCTAGTCAAACACAAAGACACACACACAAAAAAGTGTCATTGAAAAGTTGACTTCTTCATTAGCCTCATTCATTGGCCACAATCCAGTGCATCTTCAAGGTCTCCCTGCTGGACTGTCAGACAGGTAGATTGCATAATTTTGAGCTGCACAGCTGTTGAATTATTGAAAACGGAGCAGAGCGTAGAGTAATTTTGATGAGTTTGCGTAAGGTAGTGTCTCAGGTAGGCGAGGGAACTCTCTGTGCCATAGCATGAAATTTATTCATAGCATGTGTGTTGTTTTCCACCTGACTCACCATAATCAATATTTCAATTCAAAGAATGACCGGAATAGTCGTTCTGGCTTTTCTTGAGCACGCTGCTTTATCAATGTGCATTTTAGACAATGACTTCTATGCAGGCTGCGTTTGTTGTGCTTACTCTGGACCATCCCTCTAATAACCTCATGGCTTTTTACATTTGGTGGAAAGTTTTATCTAAAGCTTACAGGATGTGTTTTTCAGTGCTCATCCGTCATCAGTGTTCTTTTTCTTTCCTTTTTATTTAAATCATTTGAACATTGGATTGCATATATTTATATTAAAAACACATTTATCTTTTACTTTCTAAGTATTATTATTTTGTATCATTTATTTATCTCTGGGAATCTTTTTTTCTTTCTTTATTTTTTCTTTTATTTTTATATTGTGCATATTTAAAGTTATATTTATATTCAATATTTATTTCTTTATATATTTTAAATATTTATAAAAATGTACATTGTGTCATTTTGCATTTGGTAGATATTTTTTTCCAAAGCATACAGGGCATGCATTTTATCAGTTTATCCATAGAAATCCAGGACCTTGCTTTATTATTATTATTATTATTATTATTATTATTTTCTTTTTTAATTTATTTTAATCTCTCATATTACATTACATACATACATATATATATATATATATATATATAAATATTTATTTCAATTTTTTTATTTGTTATTGCTGATTTATGGTCGGTTTTATTTGTCTTATTTTTCTTTCTCTTCATCATGAGTAGCATTCTGCACAATGAAATGTGCTATATAAGTAAATGTGCTTTGCATTTTCTATTATTTGTGTTATTATATTTGTTTTGTCATTATTATCTTTTTTCTTTCCTTTTTCAAAGATTTTTAAAATTCATTTTTATATTTATATTACATTACATATAAGTGAAATATTTATTTCTATTAATTGTTCAATTTATTTCTAATTCTTAAATGATTTAAAATATTAATTTTATTTTATTTTATTTTTCTTTATCATGACTATATAAAGCTGAATTGTACACAAAGTGTGCTATATAAATAAATCTGCCTTGCCTTTTTTGTGACACCATAAGTGTATCTACAGAAACAGGCTACATTCTGTCAAAGTCACAGAAACAAATTCCAGCAAAAAATAAAGAAAAACACTGCTGTAAAACAACTGGACAAGCAGCAGATTCAGCTTTAAGTTTCCAAAACATTCCTTCATCATGAAGTCCAAAGGTTTACTGTATTCAGCTGTATTCTGGCAAACCTCATCTGACCCACTGCGAACTGTAACCGTATCAGGCCGAAGGTCTCACTCACCCGGCTGAGCTGCTCCAGCAGTCGATGGTTTTGTTCTGACAGCTCGCTGATGGCTCGGCTCTTGTCGCGGTCGGCCTCACGCAGCTGCACCTGATGTCTCTCCAGCTCCCCCTGCAGGTGTTGCACATCTGTCTCCAGTTCGGCCACCCGGCCTTCCCACTCGCCCTCACGACTCTCCAGACGCCGCCGCAGCTCGTGCTTCTCCTGCTCCAGGAGCTGGAAGAGGAAAACCAGGGTCACTGACATATATTGAGGAACAACTAATCATTGGATTTACCAAAGTTTGCCAGGTTAGTGGCATCAAATCTTTAGCAGATATTCACAGTTTTGCACTTAGTAGCAAATAAACTTGAAAAATAAATAAATAAATAAACTTTCTTTTGAACTCCCTGTTCATCAAAGAATCCTGAAAAATACAATGTGTCACGTTTTCTGAAAAAATATATGAAGCAGCACAACTGAAAATAATCAGAAATGTTTCTTGAGCAGTAAATCAGCATATTAGAATGATTTCTGAAGGATCATGTGACACTGGAGTAATGATGCTGAAAATTCAGATTTGATCGCAGGAATAAATTGTAACATATATATATATATATATATATATACAATAGAAAACAGTTATTTTAAATTGTAATAATATTTTACATTTTTTACTGTATTTTTGATCAAATAAATGCAGCCTTGGTGAGCATAATAGACTTCTTTCATGAACCATTAAACATAGAATAGTGCTTTTGGACAGACAGAAATTCAAATTAAATTTCTATGTTCTATGATCTGATTTTTCTCCATGCTGGTAAACTACTGTAGCATCAACTAATTTAAATAACCTGCCCCTAAATTACATGTAAAAGAGCAGCATATGATTGGTTGCCTTATATTTTGATTATGCACTCTCAGAAAAAAAGGTACAAAAGCTGTCACTGAGGCGGTACCCTTTGAAAAATACTAAATTGCACCATTTAGTTACTAAAATGTACCATTTAAGTATTAATATATATCTTTAAGGTACTCCTCTAGGAATAAATATGGTACAAATTTGTACCTTTTGAAAAGATGCCACCCCAGTGACGGCTTTTGTACCTTTTTTTCTGAAAGTGTATGGTCTTAAGTGGGCCAGAATAAGCTGTAATGTGGACCAGTGCTAGAGCATGATAGCCAGACATCTGGATTTCATGGTCTGAGACATAAAGTTCTCATGTCATAAAGGGTCAGTCAGGTTGATTCCCAGACACCTCTGACAGCTCTTGCTATAATTGCAGAAAATGAAATCCGGCACTGACTAAGGGCCGTGAAATCCACTGTGAAGGCTATCAATGCAATTAACTGTTAGAAGTCATTTCAGTACTGATTATTTGCTTTTGTTAGAGAGTGAAGGATTCTTCAAATTAGTCAGAAAATAAGAGCAAAGAAAAAATAGCAAACTAGGACGTGGATTAAGACAAGGGGTTTAAGTCAAAGATGTGAAGCGGGCAGGAGGGACAGTTGCATGGAGAAGCGCCAGGAATCTGTCGCGCGTCTGGCCCTCAGACGACTGAAGAGAGCCAAAGCACATTAGCTTTGCTTGCAGCATCGCTGAAACCACCATCAGAGCCCATATAGATCTGAACCAGATTCAACTTGACCAGAGTCAACGTCTTCACGCAGTCTACATGCAGTGACAGTAAACGCTTGGGTTTTGACAAGCAGCCATTAGCTCTGGTTCTAATGATTTCATGATGGCATCCACCATCATAGACATGCTGTTTTATTTTTTATTACTGTGCTTATAACATAATATGAGACTTAAAAACCATTTGCATTTAGATTTATGCATATTTTTGTGCAATTAGAAAGAGTTTTGAGAACAGCTGGAGTTGGGAACTCTTCAGTAATTCAGCTTGAGGAAGAAAGTACAGACTAACAGTATGTGACTAAACCTGTTCTACTCGTTTAAGTGATTATGATACATCCTGATTAATAATTAAAAAGCAGATTAACTGCATACTCATGTAAACAACACATGCCCGTGAAATCAATCACAGCACTGGGGTGATAAAGTATCTTTCTTAAAAATAAAGCTTCATAATTTACTTGGAGGATATTTTGGGGGTTTGCTTTTCATTTTCTTATTTTCAGGAACACAAGTAAAGCATCCTGATTGTCCTCCACCCCCCCCCCATCCCCCACCCCCCCCACACACACACACCCCGCCCCCAAATATTATAAATAAACTATTTTTATTATAAATTAATACATTTTAAATTATATATAATTTTAATTATATACAAAACTGTATCATTTTTTTCTGCCTTTAATTTATGCTTGATTTATTTATATATATATATATATTATACATACTCTAATTGTAAGTCAAATTAACAAGCATAGCATTTTTTGTTTGTTCAAATAGGCCTGCTATGAAAAAACTTGATTCAGTTGCATATTGATTTTTAAAATTACTAATTATAATGAATTATTATAAATTAATTATTGAATTATAGAATATTATAAATAATATATAATTTGAATTATAACCAGTTTATTAAACCGTACCATTTATTGTACTGCCTTTAATTTAATTTGGATTTTTATTTACATCGTTGTTGATTTTTAGCCATGTTTACAGTAGGAACTTGTTGTCTGTGAGCTCAGGATAAGTTTGTATTTATTTACGTGTTTATTTGTTTGTTAACCTAGTCGTGTTTCATGCACTGAATGTTGATATTGGAAATTTCTTTTATTAACAAATGAGTTGAAACCAGGATTAAATGACATTAAAAAGCCATGCTAGTTTGCACAACTTGAAGAATCCAATGGCAGAAAATTTCTAGAAAGTCCTAAAAACTGTTGGCCGAATATTGAATTAGTTTCAGTTTTCGAACTTCTCACCTCCAGTTTGTCGTTTAAATCCTTGGTCATTTTGTCATATTGCTTTGTGAGGTCTTGGTTTCGTTCAAGTAGAGCTTTGCCCAGTTTAGCAGCGAGGACCAAGTCCTTCTCTTTCTGCCGGAAGAGCGACAGTAGGTCAGAGTCCTGTCCGCTCACAGGTGTCTCTGAGGCGGATACCTGCAGATCCTCCTCCCGTTCGCGGGTGAGCATGGCCAGCTCCTCCTCCAGAGCCATGCCGAGCCCCCCGGGCGCGGTGTGTAGCAGCGTGAGGGTCTGGTATTCTCCAGCGGAGTCTGGCGAGTTTTGACGGCTGGGATTGAGCGCTAGTTCCATGCGGTCGCTGTCCAGCTGCGGTGGTGCTGAAATCGCGCTGCGCAGATCGAGGCAGGACGCGGACATCGCCGGAAACACGACAGATCGAGGGCTTTAGACCCGGTGAGCCAGCTTTAGTCCTGGGTCCAGGTGACCTGCTTGGCTCTGGGTCGATGATAACGCCATGGAAATGGGGATAAATCGTATCCAGTATGATTATATGCGCTTTATCTGGTCTTCGGCGGCAATCAATTGATCACTGTGCCCAGCATAATCCATCAAGCCTCGCCAAATCAGCGTAAAACACCCTCGAGATGGCTGATCTTCACCTTAACCCCCTTGATGATCGCCGTCCAGTCGTTGTGTCCACTCCAGAGCACCGGGGTCCCGGTTATTCCCCATTATTGTCGCCCCTCGCTCACATCCCTGGCCTATACGACACACAAATACACGGATTGCTCTCTTGCGCGAGCCTCCTCCCAACCCCGCGCGCGCTCTCTCTGCGTCCGTGACGTCAGCTGATCAAGCTGCTCCTCGTAGCCGCCCATTGGTGGATTGTGATAACGCCATATGCTATAGAAAAACTGGGTGAATGTTGGTGGTGTGTTGGGGAACACAACACAGTATGTTCTGGAAGGTTAATGACCTCTCATGGATAAGGTCAAAACTGGCCTTTTCATAGTCTGTATTATTTGGTTGACCCAGTATGATTTCATACCAAGATTTTTCAGTTTTTAAAATTTAGTTTTATCTTGTATGGATTAGATCAGATATGGACTGTGTGATTTTCTATAGTTTGTCATTTTATAGTTTATATGGCTTATATAAATACACACATACAGAGACACACATTTGGTGTATATATATATATATATATATATATATATATATATATTATAATGTATTATTAGGAATTGACATTTTTTTATTATTAATTATTGTAAATAATTTCAATTATGACCAATTTATGCAAAAGTAGCTTTTGTTGTTCTGCATTTAATTAGTTCTAGTTTAATTTTTAAATGTAAAAAAAAAAAAAAAAAAAAATGACGCCGCAGGAGTATTACAGTAATGAAAATCTAATAAGATTTATTATTGAAATGAATGAGACTATAAACAACTCCAAATTAAAACATCTGGATGCAGATCCGGGAGAAATGTGCTTAATTAAAGTGTTGCAATACAAAAATAATCTTAATGGTCTCATAATAGTATGTATGTATGTATTTATTTATAGTTTTTTTTTTGTTTGTTTGTCTGTCTGTATTTTAATTTTTAGAGTGGAATATGGAAATTTTAGGATAATATACATTAAAACAGTATCAATGAATGTCAAGTCTACCACAATGAATTACTAAACACATTAAGCTGTTCTGTTTTGTGTATTATGTAGATTAATTACGTTTAATTATTGCACAAATAGAGTTCAAATGGTTTCCAACTTTATTTGACTACTGTAAACAAGCATTATGTTAAATGACAGGAATGTAATTATCATGACAGCAAACATTCATGACTTCAGTCATTGTGTTTTGAAAGGGTTTGACCTCATTATTACGCAGTGGGGTTTCAGCATGAACATACAAACACCAGATTACAAACACTGAGATTACTGAAAACATTCCACAACAGCAGAAGCAGAACATCTGTAGGGAACGCAGGATTACCTTCCAACCCGTTTAGCAAATCCTGATGATCTGATCTGCTTGAGTGTTCGGATCTAACGGATCTCATTTAATCTCGTCTTGCAGCGTTGAGTTCAATCATCACAGTAGTGCGAGAGATGGTTCAGTGCTCTTGTTTTCTAACGGTTCAGTGCTGCTCCTGTAGCATGTGCTGAATGTGTTTCAGTGAGACATGAAGAATTAGTGATTATTGAGAAACAAAGACTTCATTTGTGGAACATTATATTGACATACAAAGGAAAGTGGGTCACTCATTCCAGAGCACAAACCATCCGATCACTCTAGGGTCATTTACTGAAGGATGAATGGGAGAAACAACATGTTTGGTGGAGCTTCAGGGGATTGAGGCTGCATTTGTAATCCTTGTGATTAAAGTAGACACTCACATTCAAGATGATCTATCTGCTCAGCTTTTGTTAAGAGTTAGTTCATGCACCGCAAAATGGTTATCATCAGATATTTATTATGATACTAATTTTTATGCATGATAACACTCGGAAACTAAACGTTCAAGTGAGAAAAGAAATAATGGTAACATCTTACTTGAAGCCTTTGTGTATAATGCATTATAAAGGTATTCTTATTTTAAAGGAATATTCAATATTCAATTTAATATTCATTCAGTTATGTTATAATGCATTATATCTGATCATAAATAATTGTTACCAAAGTTACAGTGCATTTTAATATTTTCAGCTTCCTTGTTACATCTGCAATTGGTTGTTTGTCATGTTATTTAATAAAATCTACTTTTTAAAATGTGTAACAATAAATAGATTGGTACTATGTTGGATTAAAATGGATATATTATAAACAGTTTTATAATGTTTTATAATGCATTACAAGGCTTTAAGTGAAGTGTTACCAAAATGATAAACTACAATACAATTAAATAATAGTTAAATAATTAATAATAATTCAATAAATAATAAACTTTATTTAAACTTTAAATAATAAACAAATCAAAAACTAGAAAAAAAGAATGTTGGTGTTAGAAAAAGTAAATATATGAGCCATGAGTAAATAAAACATATAAAGGAGGAAAAATAGTAAATAAATAAATATTATTTTTTTATATAATATATATATATATATATATATATATATATATATATTATAAAACTATGTACATAAATATGAAAAAAACAACACTTATAATTTAACAACAACAATAACAACATATCATTTGATCTGTAATTAGACAGATTAAAATAACAAAATAAATAAATAAATAAATACAACATATAAAGGAGAACAACAGAGTACATTAAATAAACTTTTTTTGATAAAAAATTAATATATACAAATGAAAATAACACTTATAAACAAACAAACAAATAAATAATTGTCTGCCAAAACACGTTTTCATACAAATTTTTATTAAAGTCCAAAATAACTTTTATTTTTTATTATTCAGCTGCTCGCTGAACTCTAGGCAGTACACAGTATATACTGTGTAGTAAGCAGGACACAAGTATTCCGTTGTAAACACAGTCATGATTCTGAATTACTGACCAGAAGAACAATACTGCCATCTGATGGAAAACAAGTGCTCTTCAAATTCTACAAATTGCTGAATATTTTTCTTGTGGGTCAGCCTTAAAAAGCGCAAGAGTAATACATTTATTCATGAAGATAAATTGAATAATTAATATATTGCCTAAATAGTTGCACCAGTATACAAGGTAACATCCTAAACCTGTAACATGCTAAAGCAACATGATCCTCTGATTGCATGTTAAATGCAATAGATCTTTTGCTTATGCTGTTCGCCAATATGTGAATCAATTTACATTTACATTACTTTCAGTTTGATGTTATTTAATTTGATTTCAGCGCTTGTTTTTTGTGCTCTTGAAAACTCTGGAGGACAAGAGCTCTTAAATGTCCTGATGAGTATTATTCCAGTCTGATTGATTTATGATGCATTAGTGGAAGCTCTTTTCTGAGTACATGAGCGTTTATATAATGCTCTGAGTCATAGTCCTGAGCTAGTGACTATCCCACGGCTCTCTTCTACAGGCCTAAGAGAAAATACAGAGACTTTCAGTGCTGTTACACAATCCACATTTTAACAGATGTTGTGCTGTTAAAGAAGCATATCTTTAAATACACAACATTTATTACTTATATAAGAACCTCAATATTCCTGTGCAATTCTTTCCCAATCCATTGGAGGGAGCTGCGCTCTTCCTTATCTTAATATATTTCCCAAAGTCATTCTGCTGTTGAAGTGCCTAGTCAAGCGGAACAAAATAAAGAATATTTATGATTTCATAAAGCTCAGCCTGTTACAACATTCATACTAAATGATGTGCTTTACTGCTAGTTTTAACTTCCAGCCTGTTCAAGCTAGTGTTTAGCTGGTTTAGCCTGACCAGCTGAAAAAAAGTGCACAAACCACTTCTGTCTTTCTTTCTTTTGTTTTTCATAACTTTACTAATAACTTTACTTTGGTTTGATGTTTTGTACTGTTTAATTAAGAAATCAGAAAAGATTTGCGATATTTTGTTATTTTTTATTTAACTATTTGAAATAAAACAGAAGTATGTTACATTGTTTTTTCTAGGTTGCATGTTTAATTCCTCAAGTGCCAAAATATTGAAGATAATGTTGTGTGTGTAAATGCACTCTCATGCAGGGTTTGCAGGTCCTAATTTACCCTTCCACAAACTAAAGCTTCAAAAGGTTTTAAATCAGAGCAGAAAGTCTTAAATTCATAAAGTCATGGCATTAATGGTCATGGTCTTGTTTTCTGAGAAATTAAACAAAATGAAGTGTTTATGTTTAAAGGGGTCATTGGATGCAAAATTCACTTTTACATTGTTTGAACTGAAATGTGTCTTGGCAGTGTGTATACAACCACCCTATAATGATAAAAATCCACCCAGTGTTTTTTTTTAAATCCCGATAAATCATAACAAGACAAGAACCCAGCCAGCAATGACATGTGGGGCCCAGATGAGGGCTTCATGGGCGGCAAATGTGGGCCCCATTATGGGCTTGCACCCGGGATCCACAT
>JAFVLL020026959.1:0-49815 GCA_021397915.2 Tor tambroides | reverse complement strand
CAGGACTGGGTTTTGGCCCCTACAGGTTATTCTGCGTATTATTGTGATGGGGAATGTGATTATCCTCTGGGCTCTTGTATGAATGCCACAAACCACGCCATGATCCAGCTACTGGTGTGTAATCTGTACTTTTGAGATTTCTGTATGATTTTCTAAACTACATTGCTAGGAGACGTCTTCAAAACTAACTAATTGTTGAACCAACTCCTCTGGCAGGTTCACCTTTTAAGGCCAGACGAAGTGCCTAAAGCCTGCTGCGCTCCAACCAAACTCAGTCCCATCTCTGTGCTCTTCTATGATGACAACAACAACGTTATTCTCAAGAAACATCGAAATATGGTGGTCAAGAACTGTGGTTGTCTGTAACCTCTTGTACATTCAAGTTTTAAATCTGAAACAAATATAGATGTATTATAATACTCCGAGGCACCATTTGTAATATACAGTGATTAAAATTTTATTTAGCCAAATTTGAGCCTTCTTACCTGTCCCAAATGATTGACAAATGATAGTTATTGAAGTGTCATGATGGTTTATCAGCATATTTGTCACAATTTTATTGTGAGTGGATTTAGGATTGGAATCCATCCCATAATAATAAAAAATACTATATATTTATACTATATTTTTATTTATAATATACTATCTATATTTGTGGAATGTTATGTTTCACAAAGCTGCATTGCTTTGACTTTCACATCACATCTAAAACTGGTAAAATGCTTTTAAAATAACTTATACCACCCACACCCATGTGAAGAAAAGAGACTAATTCAGTCTGAGTAGGCTGCACACATGGACAAAATCATTTTGTGCATTCAGTAGTTTGGTGCTAATTTAGTTCACCCAAAAATGAAAACATTGTCATCATTTACTCAACCTCATTTCATTTATTTATATAGCACAAATAAACACAACAGGAGTTGACCACTGTGCTTTACAGAGTATAAAACTAAGATACAAGATTAAAAAAAGAAAGAAAGCAATAAGACATAATAAAAAATAAAACATAATTAAGAATTGCTAAATGCTCTGGCCAAAAGATAAGACTTTAACTTTGATTTAAACTCATGTACAAAGGACAGGGATCTCAGATAAAAAGGAAGACTATTCAGAGCGTAGGTCCAACAATGGCAAACGCACGATCCCTTCTCGACTTCAGTCGTGTTCGAGGCTGAGCTAGAAAATAACTCTGAAACCCTCATACTGTTCCAAACCTGCATGAGTTTCTTTTTTTCCGTTGAGTACAATAGAAGATATTTTAAGAATTTCCAGAGTATGGGGGGAAAATACTAAGTCAGTGGCTACAGTCAACTGTTTAGTTATCCACATTCTTCAAAATAGCTTATTTTGTGTTCAGCAGAAGAAATAAATTTATACAGGTTTGGAACAATGAGTAAATGATAAGAGAATTTTTATTTTGGGTGAACTACCATTGTAAGAAATAAGTTTTTGAATGATTTCTGGGAAAAATCCTCACGTTCATTGGCTGCTGCCTCTGCAGATAAGCAAGTAGCGTTGTGTAGTTTGGTGATGCCAAAAGCGAAAATTAGATAAGGTAACGGTTTATTAAAATGCTTTTCCAACAGAGACAACGGGAGAATCAGTACATGTATGGCCGAAGATGCAGAAAATGTTTGAAACCAGAAAACAAAGACAAAAAAGAACGTAAACTTCGGTATATCGTTCACAGTGTGTGAAGATTTGGTGATGGAACATCTTGGATAGTGAAGCCCAAGTTGCTGCTTTCTCGTTGGACGTGAAAAGAGTGAGAGAAAGAGAGAGTGAGTGAGTGTGTGTGTGTGTGTGTGTGTGTGTTTATGTGTACCTGTTTTTATATCCCGGTGGGGACTTAAACCTGAATACACACTCATGAGGACTCGTGTCACTAAATTGCGGTCCCCACGGGTAAACAAGCTTATAAATCACACAGAATGAAGTTTTTTGAAAATCTAAAAATGCAGTAAGTTTCCTGTGAGGGCTAAGTTTTGGTGTAGGGTTGGTGTAGGGCAATAGAAAATACAGTCTATGGAGAGTCCCCACAAGGACAGCAAACCAGACGTACGCGCGTGTGTGTGTAAACCGCTTTATAAAAATAGTACCATTGTTAGTTATGTAAAATGGAGACTGTGGTATCCGTGCTTAAAGTACGCGAAGATCAGCGATGACAACTACTGAATGCAGTTTCAATAGAAGTATTTAACCAAATTCCCTTTCGTTTTTGTAAATAGTGTGGAAAAATCCAATGCTAAAGAGCTATTTTCACATTAATAGTTATTAAATTTACCATTACAGCTTTTCACAGTTGTCAGGTTAATAACACCCGTGCTCTTGATCTTCTTTCTAGTAAAAATGACACACATATGGACTATATGCATATACATTTATTGAAAACTTTAGAAAACAAAGTAACAAAAGTGTATCCTGACTCATATTATTCTGACTACTTGAACAGGTGCAAATTTACAGTATTTGTGATCATTTTGAGCATGTCAATCAATGAATCTCAATCCCAATCATGGTCAGTACTATTAATAATCCACACATTGGTGCACCTCTCCATTTTGGTTCACAGTTAAAAGATCAGGGCACATACATTTTTATACATTACAGCACCTAATCCATTTTTTTTTTTTTTATCAAAATACAGGGACGTATTGTGAAGTGGGGCACTGGTGAATAAATATGTTGAGTTTAAGCACATGGCAATGAGACGGTTAGGTCACAGCACACTCGGAAAAGATGGAAGCAATATGCACATATAAAAATATCAAAAAATATATGTGTGCGCTGGTGTGCTTGAGTCCGTCCTAAGATCTCCTTGTCGTTGTGTCCACATGGTCAATGTTATTCAGCAAGTCGAGTCAGTCGGCCGAGTTGAATCATGTTTCTTTCCCGGGGTCTGAAAATTGGACCATAATTATGAGACGACTATACAGCCATATTGACAGATTTACATACATTTTAGGTTTGATTCTGACGTCTGTATTAGACTCACCCCTGTTTTAGGTCCATGTTGGTTTCTTGCGTCCTTTAGGCTTGAACATCCACCAGCTCAGGAGGCATAGGAGATTTTGGGTGTTTGCTTTCAAAATGCTGTTTAAAGGTCTTGGGGTCTGGCATCTGTGTCTGTACAAGGAATAACAACATTTCTTAATAAGGTAAGAGAAGTCTGAGGTACAGTGATACCTCAGAGAACCAACTCAAACCAGTGACCCTTCGGCCATAACTTGAGACACATAAATTTCTCACCCTGCAGACAGGACATGTGTGGACCAGCGCTGCTTTGGCTGCAGTCTTCTGATCCGCTCCTTGAGCCTTCTTCTTCTCAGCTGCTTTCTTTGCGTTCTTCTGTTGAGACTGGATCTTCTGCTGCCCACGAGCCATGGCCTTCTCTGAAACACATACATCAGGCATACTGACTCACTCAAGCAAGCAGACAGTCTCACTCACCTTTCATTGTATTTTTCGTTCCATAGAGTGAATGGTGACAGACTGAAGAAAGTCATAAAGGATTGAAACAACATTTAGATAAGTAAATGACGACACAACTTTCATTTTGGGGTGAATTATCCCTTTAAGATATGCCTAAAGCGATAACTATCTGATTTACACAAGTGAAATATATAGGACAATATAACGACAGGGTTCAGAAAATAAAACATCATAACCATAATAAACGTAAAAAAACGTTATACATATTTATTATCAATGTAAAATACACGTTCAGAAACGTATAAATCACGACAAGTGTCTTTCCCAGGCAGAGAACCCAAAAATCACAATATAGAGACAGCGAAGATCACATTAGCTAACGTTAGTAGCTCATCCGCCTTCATCAAAACTGATCCAAACGGAGTATTGGCGAAGTAAAAAACGGCTCAAATTAAAAATAACATTATTATTAACCATAAACGCTTTTAAAAACAACGAACATGATATTTATAAGGTGAAATGTGGCAGATTGACCAATATTTGAAAACAATACCTCGGCGTTAAGACACGGTAGGAAGTGAAGCTCGACTGACGCTATTCAACAGCTTCCGTCGGAAAGACTTACATAATAAAGGTTTTCTCAAATACTCAAATTGATAAGATGCTCAGGCCCGAGATGGATAAGTTGATTGAGTACTTTTTTTAATTCGATTTTTATTATTGTAATAATTGTATGTGACTGTGTTTTGAAGATGGAGTATTCCCAAACAAAAACGAGCGAGGCTAAATGTTGAGTAATACCAAAGTCTTTGGTAATACATATGTTAGCCTCTGTGTGGCTGCAGTATTCAGTGATGGGAGAAACGGAGCTGTCTGAATCTGTAAATCAAAACAATTAATTTGTCAATTGATTGGCTCGAAACACCACGCGCTGAGGCCATCTGCTGGTCACATGCATGTTAACGCAATGGAAAGAAACACAGCAACTAATGCTAGGAAATTTCTGCCGCATTTTGAAATCTACATATTACATATTATACATAATATATTTACACATTTATGAATGTTCGCAGAATATGTACATTTTAAATTATGAGAAATATATTTGTTTTAAATAAAGTTCGTGTCCATGCTATTTTTATTTTTTTAACACAATTATTAAATAATTGTATTTCACAGAAAAGTACGAAACGATTAATCTTTGATACAGAATGAGTGGTCTGTTGTCTATTTAGTTTGTACACTTTTATTTTGACGAGTGTGTTCACAAAATGTTTGCGGAAGTTGTTTTGGTGTACTTCCGTAGCAAAAGACAAAAATGGCAGAACGGGGATACAGTTTTTCTCTCACAACATTTAGGTAATTCTATTATTTATTGATTGATAGATGCTTGTAATATTTCATTATAAATCTCCTGTTGCATGCATTCAGTGAAAATAGGTGTGTTTTGTTCGATATGTGTGTTACACGTTCTTAATTGTATGTGACATCAGAGATGCAGTGTCACGATGTTAGTTACTATGGAGCTTTATGACCTATGCTCATTTATCTCTTTTAGTGCTTTGTTTGTTATTTTTTACTGAAGTTAGTTATTCCTCTGTTTACTGTATTATCCCGAGTGATTGTTCACTGTCCTGTTTTATTACATGTTTTGCTAAAGATTTTGTTTAATTCTCTTTGTGGCGAATATTATTCTTTTATTCACTAATATTTTGTGGTTTGAATTATATTCAGTGACATAATATTTAAAAAGCATGTAAAATTTAGTATGAAGCTTTTGTTCAAGCTGATAATCACTGTTTTAAATGATAAAAATCATTATGATGAAATTTAAAATTATTTAAAATCAAAATTATGTATTGGTCGAAAAAATAAGTTATACATTCAGCTTCAGATGATTTCAGATGTATTTCTGTCAAACGAATGCATTTTTTTTCCCCAACACAGCCCCTCTGGCAAACTGGTGCAGATTGAATATGCTCTGGCCGCTGTAGCAGCCGGTGCTCCATCTGTAGGAATCAAAGGTATGTTTATATATAGATCAGTGCATTAGAAACTTCACAAACCATGATCAAACAAAATAACATGGTTATTTTTAAACGGAATATCTGATTCTGAAAGGGCATTTAAGTGTCATTGCCCAGACTGCCACTCACAGTAGACAGAAATGCGTTTAAACAGGAATCAAATCTATGTACTTTGATACTAGGGCTGGGTCAGGGCTGCTTATTTCTAAGGGTTTGAGAACACAGATTTAAACTACAGTAGTCAACATTTGAAGTGGATCAAAACCTTTCATCAGAGTTGTCCTAAAACCAAAATGCATTCTTGACTAAGGACAACTCTGATGATCTTATTTGATCCACTTCAAATGTTGACTACTGTATATAGGCTACCAACAGTATACAGTTTCTCCACAGGTGCTTCACTTAAATCGTAAATTTGTTTTGAAGGACTTTTTGTCATTATTTGCAGCATCAAACGGAGTTGTGCTTGCAACTGAGAAGAAACAGAAGTCCATACTGTATGATGAACAGAGCGTGCACAAAGTTGAGCCAATAACCAAACACATTGGCATGGTGTACAGCGGAATGGGTCCTGACTACAGGTATGAGACAACAGTGCAGTATTTGTTCTAAAAATGAAACTCTTTTAAAATAAGCCCTTCTTAAAGGAACAGTGCACCCATAAATGGAAAATCTGTTATTAATTGTTATGTAGACGGTCTGTAAGGAATGACTCTGGGAATGACCTCTCTTGACAGGGTGCTGGTCAGAAGAGCAAGAAAGCTGGCACAGCAGTATTTCCTGGTATACCAAGAGCCAATCCCCACAGGCCAGCTGGTACAAAGAGTGGCTTCTGTTATGCAAGAATATACACAGTCAGGGTATGTTCACTTCTTTCTATCTTTTAATATACGTTACTTTAATTAGAGCTCTTGTAGTAATATTAGTGTCATGTTTTGTAGAGGTGTGCGGCCTTTTGGAGTCTCTCTTCTCATTGCCGGTTGGGATGAAGACAGACCGTACTTATTTCAGTCCGACCCATCGGTACAACAAATAACAATCACAAGCTTTTCACCACTGTATATTCTTAATTCAACATGCAACCATTGATGTTGTGAAATTGTGTCTGAATGGTGATATCCCACAGGGTGCATACTTTGCCTGGAAAGCCACAGCAATGGGAAAGAACTATGTGAATGGAAAAACATTCCTTGAAAAAAGGTATCAAAGTAATCCACTTGTTGAATTATTATAGTGTATAAGATGGAAATGATTTTGCAAAAGATTTACAGCATGGCTTTGTATAATTTCATTACAGATATAATGAAGATTTGGAACTTGAAGACGCTATTCACACTGCCATCTTAACTTTGAAGGTGAGTTCATCTCTAAATAACCTTATATATAAGATTGCTCAAAACAAGATATATAGCGTTTTCTTTTTCTTACAGGAAAGTTTTGAAGGTCAGATGACGGAGGACAACATCGAGGTGGGCATCTGTAATGAAGCAGGATTTCGCAGACTGTCACCTGCTGAGGTGAAGGATTACCTGGCAGCAATTGCTTAAACAACAGCACTACAACTGCTTACACAGTTTACTATTTCAGTTTGGTTGTTAATTTGAATGCTGCATTTTTATTATTTGTACATCTGTGTAACTGATTTCTCTATAAAAGTATGCATATTATCAACAAATGTTACATCCTGCTTATTTCACTATGATTTTTGTACCTGACTGTAATTACTGTTGTACCTGACTGTTGTGTGGGATCTGAATTGAAAAAAAAAGTGTTTGACAGGCAACAGATATGTATTTCAAGGCCTGCTTCGTCACAGTACTGTCCATGCTAATGGGATCTTTCCCTGAGGCTCAGTTCATGTACATTTTTCAACATGAAGCGTTGGCGTAAAGCAAAAAAATTACTTCACTCCAAAGTGTTGAACAAAGTCTGAAAGATTGTAAACCTCTCCATATGCCACTCGAGCATCCATGCAGATGAAGTCATCGAGATTCATTTTAGATTCTGTGAAAAGAACACATACCGTGGAAGAAGAAGAAATCAAATTATGATATTTACAGAATTGTGGCAAATAACAGAAATAATTTTACAACAAACCTGATGTCTCTAAACATGGGTATGGTGGGGGCGGCATACGCCAGTTCCCATCAGAGTCCTTCATATGTGACCGATCAGAAGCAAACTTTTTCAAGTAGGTGTCACCTGGTATGACACGAAGTTTCCTGAAACACAGCAGAGATAACCATTGATGTGGCTAGAATTATAAACTTTTTGTTACAATGCAGTTCAGATCAGTTCTCAACTTGCCTCCAGAAAGCAGGTTTTAAATGCTCATCAGAACGAAAGGCCTCCTTTGAATATACATCAAGTTGGCAAGGGAAGGGAAGGATGGTGTCTAAATCATATATATAGCTCTGTCCTTGTTTATTTACGTGTAGAAGAATAACATGGTAATCCTAAAGGCAAGTGCACAAAAATAAATCTTATATTAGTAAAAGTTAAGTTAAAAATCAACAATATATTTTCCTCTTTAAAAATTGCTCTTACCCAGATTACTGGTTGATCCCCTCGACTCGATTTTTGTTTCCAAATGGGTATCTGCATTAATTGTAAAATGACACGTATAGAAACCATACAGTACACTAACATAATTATTATATATGCGTAGAGACGTTAATCAGCCTCACCATTTTTCTTTCATTAGATATAAAGACTGCATACACTTCATCCAACGAGCAAGTACCGTGATCCTTGACATATTCACACAATTTCCACACATTCTCCTCACTGCAGAAAAATAAATAAATAAATATATTGTTAACTGAATAAAAATGAAGCTACTAATGTGATACTATACTTACCAGTAGCAGCTGGTGTATACACACTGGTTTCTAGACGGAGTGATAATCGTATATTCAGACGGGGCGCTTTTTTCGTTCATTCTTCCCATTCACATGTTATACTATGATGTCTTTTGATTATAACGACATTACGAAAAAAAACAGTATATAATACAAAACTAAAGCGATTCACATTGCAATCGCAGAGTGAGAATAGCTGTTACAGTTTATTTTGTCCGTGAGAAGCTTTAGACAGGTTTGTCGTTCCGGTGTGTCAATGAAGTGATGCGCGAACAGTCCTCATGTGAATTGCAAATGTAATGTGCACGATTATCACTTTAATTGTTGAACGATTTTGCCAGTTTAAAAGCACAATTAGAAAAACACGTTAGCGAAAGATAATGTGCGATTAGGCATCTCTTTCAAACAGGCCTAAAAATGGTTGATGGGTTAAACCAACCTAATTCTACATTTCCACAACAAAGATACGTTTCTCTAATTATTTACATGTGTTAGGCTACTCACTTCTGTTTAAAGTTCGGAGTCAGAAAGAGATTTTTTTTTTTTTTTAAATAAATCAATAGGCTATTTTTACTTTACAGCTGCATTAAATTAATTGACAATGACCGATTATAATGATCATAAATTCTGCTCTTTTGTACTTTCTATTCAAATAATCTTGAGAATGTTTCAAGGTTTCCTAAAAAAATTTTAATCAGATAATAATTTTAGGCCCTAAATGTTTCAAATCAGCAAAGAATGCTTTTTAAAAGACCACGTGACACTGAAGACTGGAGAAGGCCTAATGACATCACAGGAATGAATTACATTTTAAAACATATTAACTAAACATTTTTATAACATTTTCATAATATTTCACTGTATTTCTATATAGTTCTATTTTTATCTGTAGCGGAAACAGTGGTATGGCCTTTTATAAAGACGTAACACACTCACCTGATTCAGATAACTGACATGGGGTTATCTATTAAAATTTTATATAACTAATTTGAATACAAAATTTGGCATATAAAAACCCCGTGGCGGGGTAATAGTGGTTGAAATATTCAAGGCATATGTAGGGTTTGAAAGTAAACAAACAAACAATTCTACATTAACTATTTTTAATCAGATGTTGTCTTCTTAATAGCCTACTTGCTTCTTAAATCAAATAACCTAACGCAAAAGGCTTCGCTTAGCAAACTGAATTAATTTACACGCTGGGTACATTTCATTTGGAGTACAGTGACATTCCACTACTATTTGCACTGTTGGTTACCTCATTTTGTGTGAAACAAAACAGGCTCAATGTTTTCGACTAAAAAAACAAAGTAAATCAACAATTAACCGCGATTCTTGTTGCAATGAATGTTTTTAGAGGAATAGCCTAAACACCGCCCAGCCATTAACTCCTCGTTTTAATGAATAGCCCTTAATAATAGAATGCAACACCTTTAGACCATTGAGAGCTACAGCATGGATATAAATGTGGCCTGATCTCCTCAGTCTTCAGTCAGAGTTTGGACCAGGAGCTCATCATGACTAACGGAGTGAAGGAAGGACTCAGCGGTCTGCAGGTAGAATCAAGTGTCGCTCCAAGAAGGAGATACAAAAAATACACTACAGGAACTTACATCGGACTTATTGCATATGCAATTCAAGATTCACCAGACAAGATGCTCACCTTCAAACAGGTAACATGGCCGACTAAAAAGTCTTAAATCTGCTAAATATAAGGCTTTGACGTCTTGATGCAAACATGTTGCTTTATTTGTGCAGATAATGAAAAAGCTGGAACCATATGTCTTCGGAGACAAAAAGGGCATTGAGAACAACATCAGAGTCTGTCTTTCATCAAACAGGTGTTTTGCAAAGGTGAGTTTATTAAATTTATTAAATTTATTTTTTTTGAGGCAACAAATTACAATCCACGTGTGTAGGCTAAACATACTTTTCTATGTTTGTGTGTTTATAGGTTCCAGTCGATCCGGATTATCCAAATCCTAAAAAGAATTTCTGGAAAGTGGATGAAAATGGCATTACTCCAAAAATGTTTCGCCGACATTTCAAATATCTAATCAACATATTCCCTGGCCTGTCGATTCAGACACAACAGGTGGATGGGCGTGAAGACAATTCTTCTGCTCCTGAGGCTCTTACTCCAGCCTGCAAGGTCACAGAAAACAAAAGTGAAGGCAAATTTACAGGCCCCTTTTCCATAGATTCATTACTGAAGAGCGACCGCGAAGTGGAGCGCACGCGCAGCACGCGTTTGGAGGAACATGCACACTACATAGACGCACAGCATGGAGCGACCAAGAGAAAAAACGTTTATGAATATGAAGCAGTGAAGTGTTATTACCCTGTTTCAGCAGAAGGTTGTGAACTGGCCTCAGCGAAAAGACCTCGTCTATCTTCAGGACCTCAGTTCGGACATTCTCTGCCTCCACCTATCACATATCACCCTGTTCTCTTCAGCTATCCTTCAATGTACGATACTAGATATGTCAGCTGGTGAACAGCCAGAGTGACCACAAGTAAATATGAAGAGTGTACTTTGTTCTTTTTTTATTTTTAAATAAAACAATCTTTTTCACATTGATGGTTTACTTTGCTTGATGGCAGATATTATCTTAAGACATAAATATAGGCTATCATAATACAATCTATTTAAATATTCGAATTTTTATATATAAATTTTGTATAATTACTATATGTACTACTTCAGAGTATATTTTATTTATAGAATATCACTATAATAGATAACATTTGGAACGCATCCAAAGGCTGACATTAAATTTTTTTTAGTAAACACAGTTTGATGACTTATAACCGAGAAACGTGAAATAGGCTAATTGATCTTTTAAAAATTATTTCAGCCATACTAAATAAGTTAACTTAAACCTTTCCAAGTTTGTAGCTTAAAGTGAAAAATACCTAAAATGTTATTATAATTTAGCAAAACTTTGGGGGGAAAACATAGCCTAATAAAAAAGAAAAAAAATCTTGATGTTCGGTATTTGTTAGGCTAACAGGTGAACTTAAATCAATCTCAAACATTAACATAAAAAAAAACCATTTCAAAAAGTGAGATCTCAGAAAACAATGTAGGCCTATTTCACATGCATTAACATTAACATAATGTTTGTCCTCGTCAATCAAAACAGGTCGATCAGTGTGTTAATCGGTGATTAGCACCTCATCCAAGATAATGTTCACATAATAGTGGAGCTACTTTCTCGTAAAAAACGTTTGCTTTGCGGCACAAGGTTTATTTTCGCATTTGCCACGGGATGGCGGTAAAATGTTAAGGTTGGATATTGATGTAAATTACATTAAAGCAACTAAAGAACATTGACTTATTAATTTATTAACGATATAGGCTTAATCTCGGGGAGTATAAAATTGTTAGGAAATTGACTATAATTTGTGTTATTTCAGCTGATCTCATTTCTAGTCTTTTAAAAGCTGATGCCAGTTTTGATCTGTTTTCTGAAACCAGCAGTAACTTGAATGCTTGAAACCTTTTTTGTCTAACAAGTTTCCATTGTTCCCAATAACACCATGATTCTGCATTATTTACCGAAAACACACACTGTAAAAATATTTTTGTAAGGTAAAGTTGTAAATAAAACAAAAATTACTATAAATATTTGCTATAAAAACATATATATATTTTTCAAAATATATCAAATCAAAAAGTAAATAATATGTGACCCTGGACCACAAAACCAGTCATAAGGGTCAATTTTTTAAATTGAGACTTATACATAATCTGAAAGCTGAATAAATACGTTTTCCATTGATGTATAGATAGTATGGATTGTTGTATGGATTGTTAGGATAGGACAATATTTGGCCGAGATAAAACTATTTGAAAATCTGGAATCTGAGGGTGCAAAAAAATCTAAATGCTGAGAAAATCACCTTTAAAGTTGTCCAAATGAAGTTCTTAGCAATGCATATTACTAATCAAAAATTAAGTTGATATATTTTTACGGTAGGAAATTTACAAAATATCTTCATGGAACATGATCTTTACTTAATATCCTAATGATTTTTGGCATAAAAGAAAAATCAATAATTTTGACCCATACAATTTATTGTTGGCTATACCCATGCTACTTATGACTGGTTTTGTTGTCTAGGGTCACATATAGTAAATAACAAGTATAAAAGGTTGTGGATTGAACTGATATTTTTTTTAAAAAATATTTTTTTTATGTGAGCTTAGTGATTAATGTGATTTGAACATCTACAGAAATATTAGGACAGAAATATTTGAATAATAATCACATGTACTGAAGTAAGTGTTCTTCATCTGCACTGAAAAAAATGTCAAACAGTTTTCACTCAGAAATTGGTGTAAAATTTCACAATTAATTACAAAGAAATGGCAAGTATTGCTAACACAGTGAAAGTTTAAGCTAAAACAGTACTTTCTTGTCAAACATATTTCATTAATCTTTGTTTTATATTACAACTTTGGATTTTTTTTTTTTAATACATTGTGTGTTTTGGGCAAATAATGCAGAATCATGGTGTTATTGGGAACAATGGAAACTCGTTAGACAAAAATAAGGTTTCAAGCCATCAAAGTTACTGCTGGTTTCAGAAAACAGGCCAAAACTGACATCAGCTTTTAAAAGACTAGAAATGAGATCAATGGAATTCCAAACAGTGTTTAGGTCTATATCGTTAATGAATTAATAGGCCAATGTAAGTCAGTTTTGGCCTGTTTTCTTTCAGTTTTAAAGTCAAAGGCATTTCATTTTGGGGTAATTTCAGCGGGAGATATTATCTTCTAAGATACAATGCAATTTTAAAAAATAGTACAACAAATTTACAGCAGTAACATTGAAGGCTTGAAACCTTTTTTGAATAACAAGTTTCCACTGCTCCCCATAACATCATGATTCTGCATTATTTTCCCAAAACACACACTTTAAAAGAAGATTTTCTGAAGTTGTAAATAAAACAAAGATTACTGGAATATGATTTACAAGAAAGTACTGTTTCAGTACTGTTTACACTTTCACTTTGTTAGTCACTCACCGTTTCTTTGTAATTAATTGTGATATTTACTACCAATTTCTGAGCGAAAATTTCTACACCTTCTTTTCAGTGCAGATGAAGAACACTTAGTCTATGTGATTATTATTCAAATATTCCTGTCCTATATTTCTGCAGATGTTCAAATCTGTTCAGTGAATGCCATTTCAACTGACAAGTGGCCATGCAAAGAAGCGACAGCAAATACACCACAGACTAAAACTGTTTGCCTTGTCCTAAATTAGATACTCAGTTTGATGCTCTTTCCCCCACTTGGTTGTACAGAGGTTAGGAGAAAAAAAAACATATGTCAGCATTTAAATATATTGGTAAGAACTTACAGTACTTAACAGATGGGCATCTGATCTGAATTATTTTTGAAACTACAGTTATGCTCTCTCTCTCTGTGCCCTCATCTTGATGTTGTAACTATCCTGCCATAATATAGTAAGCTACACATAAACAAGTCCAACGTGTACACAAACTTGTGTTGTTTTAGAGAGTGTAGACAGTAATTACAGCCATTATACAATTCTTTTTCCCCCTCCATTGTGATAGTGGTGCTCTGGTATTTAGCGCAGACAGACAGAGATATCATTACTGAAATAGAGTAAGTACAGGTGTTATCAGGAAGTAGTCTTCTTGTTTAATCACATAATTAATATTTGTCTCAGATGTTTGGTTTGAGAGAGTGCCGTTGGAACTGATGTTACATGCTTGGACTGTCAGTATTTGCAGTCCTCTGAATACTTCCACACGGCCAAACCAGATGACACCTCAACCATTCTTCTGACTGACTGACATGGAAAGGTTCTGAAAACAAGCTATTTGCGTGTCTGTAGAATTTATATAAATAAGCAAATAACAATAAATAGCCTAAATAAATTAGACAATATACGGTCTCGTGTTTTGTATTGTAATGCACTGATAAATTGTAAGATCATTTTATATTGTAATGATCCTGAAAACTCATCTCTGAGACTTTTCTTTAGTCACTCCCACTGATCTATCAACGATGTCTATTATACGGACGCTTCTCGTGTTTTATATGACTCTTTATGATAGCTAGATCTTTCTGTTGTCCTCATTTGTTGGTCGCTTTGTACAAAAGCGTCTATTAAATAAATAAATGTAGGCTAAATGTTGTAATTGTTACTATATGCAGTGAATGCGCGGTATCAGCCAACAAAGTTTCGTACAGTCGAGGAGGCGGAGACACGACAGCAGCATCACTCTCTTGTGAAAACTTGAGGTTTTATATTACCACATACAGGAATGGGATTTAGGTTACTGCTTCTCAGATTTTACACTTCAGTTTCCCACAATATTGTTAACAATATTCACTATTTTTTTAATTTGATAATTTTTCTCTTTAGCTTTACATAGCCATTTAACACCGCACAAATTTAAATATT
This sequence comes from Tor tambroides, assembly GCA_021397915.2. Lineage (NCBI taxonomy): Eukaryota > Metazoa > Chordata > Actinopteri > Cypriniformes > Cyprinidae > Tor > Tor tambroides. The sequence continues at coordinate 35,046 of JAFVLL020026959.1, read as the reverse complement.
AATATTAGACAATATAAAAGCAGTCATTTAATTTTGCAAACAAAATTTGTTATGTTGTAGTCTATTTATAATATCACGTTTAACATTTATTTAACACAGTATAAATGGGTATTTATACATTAATATATAGGCCTACCTGCTATAGCTATTTTAGGAAGTTGGTCCCTCGCATACTTGGGGTCTTGGTATCAAACAGTTTAAAAAAAAAAACCTGTATCAAGGCAAAGTAAACTTCAACAAACATTTAACACTTTACAGAGGAATTTTGCATATTTTTGCAACATTTATTTTAACACAATTCCTCTAAAACAGTTTTATAATCTAACCAGTCATTGACACTACGGTCTTATTTCAAGACCAGCGACAATGAGGTAAGAAGATAATCACCCTCACCGTTCCAGTGAGCCCCGCCCATCACAGACACAGCAGTCACGTTGGCCACGTCTTCGTGAGTACGTGAGGTCATCCACGTTTGAGACGCTCCTCTCTAGTGTTTTATGGTAGCCTACAGGTGGTTTACGCTGCATTGGTAGGGCTGAGTGTCATGCTTTTAGTCTTCTCGGTGTTTCTACATCTCATGGGTGGGCCAAGGGCTTTTACATGACGGTTACATCGTATTAACCCTATGATGCGTGATTTAAAAAATAACAAATTAAAGAAAAAAAAGAAAAGAAAACTTTACTTCAAAATGAGATTATTTATTGTCCTCAATATATTTTCAGATAAAGACTTGACCTTTCATTAGAAAATAAGTTAACTTGGGTTTATGATCATGTGATCATGTGCTTTTGTTTTGATGCTGTGATCATGTTGTGTGGACAGGAGAGGAAAATTGCCCAAAGTCTTATGACTGATTATAAGGTCAAAAGGTGGATAAAATGATTAACAGAGACAATGCTCTAGCAAGGCAGCTGTGTCCATTATCTAGCTCAGCAATGGAGTAATTATTATCACCGCCTTTGGCTTAGGTTTAGCCTACTGAAAAAAAAAACAGTGAGTAAGTAATTTATTCATTGTATACTTATTTTGCTGTGAAACTTGAAATCTTTCTTTCAGTGTTTATTCTTATAAGCACTGTAAATCATGAGCTTTGCAGAAGAGCAAAACATCTCTTTTGAACTTCTCAGCACTGTTAGGTGATACTTTTATCATGGGATTTGTCAGGCACTCAGTTTTCAATCACTACACAGAGGGGCCTGTGAACTCAGCCTCTCCAGCTGTGGAAGATGAAGCCGAAGGTGAATATCTGAATTGTTTTTACAGAAATTCCAAACTCAGTTTTCCTGTTTCCAGTAATATCAGTATCTGTGGCCCTCCTGTGGTGCAGCAGTCCTGTTTGCACTCACAGGAACAGTTTCCCCTCTAATAAAATACATGGAAATATGGGTAGACCTGTACTATACTCCATTATGTATGTTGTCAATTCATGCCTGACAAGAATAATTAGCACCTTTCTAGGCTGTTGTTTTGCAGTCAAGAAATATTTGAAACCTAAAGATTCAGTTTGGACAGGGTGGTGGCTGGTTACCTTGTACCATCGCCTTTGGCGAGTTGTTAGTAAATGAGTTTAGGTCCTGTTTTAAAGGTTATTTTCATGGAAAACAAAACAAAGTCAGGTCAGAGCAATTTTCCACTTCAGTAATTGGTTGCATCTTATCAGCAGAGGCAATGACCTGTAGCAGGAATGCTGCCATGTTGCCAGGTTAGAGTAAAGTGGACATGGTAGAGCAGAAGGAGTTTTCATGCAGGTGATCCCTCTGTATCAAGTGAAAGTAGCTCTGGTGCAATAACACTTAGGAAATCAACCCACGTTCACAAATTTGTGAAGATGAAGCTGTAAAAATAATTCACGCAGAGTGGTTCATTATGTGGCCGAGGAACGGCCCAGGGTGTGTCTGGATAAAACTGCTGCGAGAAATGAAGAAACAACTGGAATATCTAGCACTTCTCGCAGAAAATGCATTAGCCCAGAGGGAGGGAAATGTTTATAAGGGTTTTATTATTGCAATTATTTTGGTTGAAAATTTGGAATATTTGTGTAATATTAGTATAGAAAGTAGTTAGAAAACTAAACATTTCTTTCACAGTAAAGAATTATGCCCTAAAAGTTATGGCTGTAGTTATTGAGTAACTTTATCATCCTAAGCATCAAAGTGAAATGAGCAATAAAGTGCAATTCTAATTGTTGTTCCACTGTCAAGGACTGATAAACTGATCGAAAGATATAAAAGTTTCAATCAGAAACGACCTCTAAAAATATATGTTTACCAGTGACACTAATAAATTGATAGCAAAAACCTTCTCACAGTTGATAAATGGTCAAGATTTTTTGCAATTGTAATATATTGGCGGTAAAACTTAAGTTCTTTTTCATGTGCTTGTTTATATTGTCTGTTTATGAGTCGCACACACGTTAATGCATAATTCATAATACTCTGATCATACTGGCAAGAGTTTGTGTTGGTACATCATTACCTAGTTCATCATTTATTGACCATCTACGTCGAGACCTAATTCTGCATCTTGTTTATTTCATTGTCTGTGAATGAAACCATCACATTTTGGAGATTTATCCATTGCGTAATACTTACAAAAATGACCATAAACTGCTTTAACAGTCCCATTATGCACCGTAAATAGTGTTGTCACTGTGTAACTTTTAAGTCGTCCTATTATCCCTTTTAGTAAATCAGTAATTCATGACATTGAACTGAGTAGCACCCGCTCTGAGGAACTACGTGATGTGTTGAGGTGAGGCCTACGTTTCATTCAGACAGTCCTGAGCGCTGTCTCATGTCATGTGCATCTGAATCACAGCTTAGTATGATTCATACTACATCTGACTACGGTTATTGCATCACATACTGCATCTGCACTAAAGCAGTTTAATGCAGTTTAAGCTGATAGTGACTATGCATGCTAGACAGAGGTTTGAAACAGGATGACTGGGGTATTACTAATATATAATTATGAATTTATTGTTTGACTAATGTAGTTTAAAGTGTAAAATAATGCCTTAACAGGAAAAGGTTTGGTTTGTGAATAGGTGGCATGTTGTAGGCCTAGTCAGCAAGGGCAAGGGACAAAGGCAAGAATCTACTATACTCTTGTTAGTCAACATTTCTACATCAAACTAGCCCCCACTGACCTTTCAGTACCTGAAAGGAAGGCGTGTAGGCCTTTTATACTGTTACATAGTGTGCCAATACCAGCTGTAATGTTCATTCGGATGATGTGGGCATGTCTGTGTAGTTTAAATTATAACATAATGACTGTTTTGTCCTGTTCTTGGATGGCCACTGCAGAAAACGGCCTTTGGATTTGAACCTCCTTTTATTCTTTTGATTTGTCTGATGCCAAGAGCCTGTAGGGAGACGGAGGTCAATGTTTATCTGTTCTTTTCGAGGCATCCAATAACCTACATGTTGTGCAAACCAGATATGAGGTGTTTAAGATGAAACCTGTTCTGTATTTCAAGTACAAGGACACGAATAGAAGCCAATGTCATGAACCCAGATTCAGTGAAAAACAGAGACTTGACAGAAAGCGGAGAAATGTACACATTTGACCCTCAAATAAATCACAATTTAACACAAAGTTCTGACATAACAGAATGACATCCTTTAAAATGTGTGGTATAATATTTAATTTAAAATGGATGCAAGTAAGATAGGATTTTTTGTTTGTTTATAGCTGTATGTGTTAAATGTATTTTAGTTTATTCTTCCAGATTTGTAAAATTATTACAAGAATTAAGAATCAGTAGGTGGATGATTAAAAATTTGTGTAGCACCAGACTCCATGAGAAACACACTGTGAGTACACAGAGATATGAACCTGTCAGGTGAAAGTCCACAATCCTTATCAGTTATTAATCTCTTTAACCCAGTTTATTAAGCCGAGCAGTCAACTCTTTGATTTGATATGCATTTTGCCTATAAACCTTAAAGTCATAAAAGTTGTGTAGTCAACAATGGTTTCAGTGTTTTTCCACAACACAATTTCACCTGGCCGAAAGCCCAGCTTTACATCAAACAACCTAAAAATAACTCTGATCTTATGACAGTTTTGAGTTATGAAAACTTTCACAAGCTGAATACAACTTTAGAAGTAAATTCTATCTGCATTTATTCTGCCGTCTAATTCCGTTTGTGGTGTAAATGGTACTTGAGAGTTGATCAGCATAATGGTAGTTTCTGTGCAATGTGTCCATTGTGAATGTGCTTGTTATCACTGGCTCATATTAGCTAACCACAGTGAAAGCATTGTGCTGTTAGAGAGGACACACACACGCATAGACACATACAAAGGCATGCACTTCTCTGAACAATACTTTCTTGATTGAAAAGAACAACCAGCTTTGAGATTATTCTGTATTACTTTTTTCCAGCAAATGCCAGTATGCTGGGACGGAAGAATACAGGTGTACAAATACCACTAAAGTCAACTTTAGTCTCTTCACTAGTAATAGCTTATTTTATAGGTTTTATTCTAACTTGAAAGATCAGTCCTATAATTAAGACAGTTTTCTCAAGTGAACACTGTTTTCATATCTCGTGCAATGCTGTGAAAGGAAGGCATGACTCAGTGAGGTTGCCCAATAGAAGGAGGAGTGGGCAGGACTGACTAAACACACATCTTTATAAAATTGCCTGCAACATCCTGTCGCGAGCAGCACGTAGTCAGTTGTAACTGGAAAAACTTTTTAGTTTTGTTGGACTTTCTTGTTTTCATTTTGTGGATAATTAACCGGTAAGTCATAAAAAGTGCTATTTTATTCTTTCAAATTCGTTTTAATGTTAAAATGTTGACTATTTCTGTATCTAATAACCGCAGTCCGTATCTAAAACATCTTTGGGATGATCTCGAACAAGGTAGCCTATATTTATCAGCTTTGAACTAAAAGATATCCGGTATAAAATATTTTAATTAAACATCTGACACCAATAAACACTAGTATATGGTTGTCACTGTTTATGATTATACATCGAAACGCGACCGTTTTTCTATATGTTGTTTATCATGTTACGCGCGTGCGTGTGGTTGCACGTGCATATGTCAACAAAGTAGAGTAGGTTAGAGTGGGAAAACAAATACGATCAGTGCGACATATGCTTCCTAAACTAGTGGTTTTCTGGCCTGCATGGGAACCACCGCACTGCATATTTTGTATGTTTTTAATATCTGTCACATTCAAAGCTCAGTTTATAGAGCTCTTTCCTAATGAGCTGATGAAAACCACTGTATTAGAGGCAATCATTTTTCAGGCTTTCAGGGATACATGTAACAGGTGTGTTTGCATTGTCAGACACAACATGCTGGTTTAACGGTGTTTGCTTAAGTTTTTAGTCTGCAACTGCATTTTAGATGTAGCTAACATGCAATTTTTTTTCCCCAAAACAGATAGTCTAATAAAGATTCAGTAGACTACTTTGTTGCCATAAAAGCTTTGAATTTGTTTTAATGAAATGAACATTTTAAATATTAAATTAGGAATATATATATATATAATATATAAATATATAAGTATAATGTAAACATGAATGAAAAAATTGACTTATAAATAATATACATAATTAAATATGTGACCCTGGACCACAAAACCAGTCTTACGTTGCTGGGGTATATTTTTAGCAATAGCCAAAAATACATTGTATGGGTCATCCATTTTTCTTTTATGGCAAAAATCAGTAGTATATTAAGTAAAGATCATGTTCCATGAAGATATTTAGTGAATTTCCTACTGTAAATATATCAAAACTTAATTTTTGATCAGTAATATGCATAGCTAAGAACTTCATTTGGACAACTTTAAAGGTGATTTTCTCAGTATTTAGGTTTCTTTTGCACCCTCAGATTCCAGATTTTCAAATAGTTGTATCTCGGCCCAATATTGTCCTATCCTAACAAACCATACACCAATGGAAAGCTTATTTATTCAGATTTCAGATGATGTAGAAATATAAATTTTGAAAAATTGACACTTATGACTGGTTTTGTGGTCCAAGGTCACATATAAGTTCGTTCATAACAATGACAAAGTTTAACACTCGTTTACTCATATACAACAGCTATAACAGCAGAAACATCCACAAAATTCACAGCAAAATAGTGTGTGCATACAAGTATGTAAAACATAAATAAGAAAATCAGAGATTATTTTCAATTAGCGTTGTAGGTCGACAAGTGTTATTGCTTAACTGGAGAAGAAATTTTGTAGGACCCCTGCAGTGACTGGTCTAATGTGCACTGAGTACCTCTCTCAGTATAAAAATGTGTTCCATGAATTGGATTTCAGAAAAGAAGAAGAAAAAAGTGGTTACGGGAAGTGAAACAAGCATTTTCCTCTCCTCTACAGGGTGCAGCTGCAATGATGGTTATGTTCCAACATAAATATTATACTTACTGACATTGATGCAATAGCAAGCAAACCTTTGAATCTTTATAGTGACTCAAAGTTAATGAAAACAAATATATGCACGTATTTATACAAATACACAATGCATCTGTTACAAATGTGTCTGAACCATTCCAATATTGATCAATTCCTAAATTAGTATTTTATGTAAGACATTAATTAGTCTCATTTACCATTGTACACTTTAATGGAATGCTTATCCTGAGAAGTGGACAGGTGAATTTGGATGTTTTGAAGTATAGTGAGTGTTCTAAGGCATGGGAAGGGCAGGATCTGTCCTTATGTTGCTCCGGTTTATATCCTGCTGAGACATTACTGACACTCCCAGGTAAAAGATTATTCAAAAGAGGCCATAAGGGCGCACAGCTTAAAAACAAGCAGGTGACCTACTTGCCAGCTAACCGTTACTTGTTAACTTTTCTTAGTTGATTATATATTTCTTAAAGAAAGTCTCATTAAGCTGATTTCTTCTAGCTTGGTCTAGTATTCATGAGTAATTTCAGTTCCCACATGATTCTGGTCAAGAATTTGTGTAGGGGTTTGCTGTAGAGACCTCAGCAAATGATGGACTGCACAATCATGGGTTTTGAACTACAGAAATTCCTCTTGATAAACATCTTGGCTTGGTTCCTAGAGCTTGTCTGTGAATCAAAAAATCAATCGCTGCTTTTTTGGTAGGGGCTTGGTACAGGAACACTCCTTGAACCTGTGGGATGATAAGACACAAAGGCTTTCATGCTGGCTTTGGAGCAAAGCTGAAAAAAAATGGCTAGTGTTAAAGGGGTGGAGGGACTGACTGCAGGATACGTGGAAGCAGCTGTGTCAGTGGCTTCCTGTGTGTAGCGTCCAGGCCCGCTACAGAGGAAAAGCCTGACATGTGACCTTTAGAAACCTCAGCCAGACAAAGAGCCTGTTCAAGCTCCCACTCCATTTACATGCGCATCAACATTCAAACTGTCGTCCTTTGAAATGCATGATCTGCATCATCCAAAACAGATTAGGCTGTGCAAAGAAATGCAAAGAAATGTATCTATTATGTTCCAAATGTGTGGGAAACGGCAAAAAATGTCAAAAGCTGCATCAGAAGCCGCATATCCATTGCATACATTAATACTGTTTTATACTGCACTGCATCAGTTAAATGTACCCTAGATTACAGCTGCAAAAATAATGTTATGAAATTGTTTTAATGGTGAAATATTAAACATAACACATTATTCTTATTTCTACTAAATTACGTTTACATTTTATTCTTTTCTATTTATTTGTCATATCATATTCTTGATCTAGTCTTTTAATATTATTCTTAGTTGTTGCACTGTAGGATGAGAAACTAGATAGAAGAATTTCACTGCAATACATAACATGTAATGTGTATGTGACAAAAATCTTTAACTTGAAAACAGTAAATTATGAAATAAAAACACCCAAAATGGTCCAGAGAAAAAATCTTATTTCCTTGAATCCACTTATGAGCTCCAATAATGCTGTTGTAAATAGTCACTGCCAAAGATGAATTACACCACAACAAAAACAAGGAACTAGTAATTTGATACTTCCTTCTGTGACTTTAAAGGAAGATTGTGGTCAATTATTTGAAGTGTAATAAGGTTTTATTTATGACACCTTTTTCCTAACTCTAGATGTCCTCGTTGAGAATGGATGATATCCAAGTAGTTGAGTCGAAGCCTCTGATCCCAGACAGGGATTTGCAAGTATGTAAAATATTATATTTGTACTAAACGTACATATTTATACATGACAACATAGTGAATAAAACTTACACTGTTTTCTCCTCTATTCTAGGGGCTAAGAGAGGCTGTCCAGCAGTTGGTGATTAAGGCAAGAATTTCACTTGTTTTGGGGGTTTTGTTTTTTTTGTATAATTTCTCATTTTTTCCCTTTTTATTTCATTCAAAAATCTAAGAGGTCATTCTTTGCTGACACCATGGCATTACAACAGTACCGATACAGTACAGATTCACATCCAACAGGCCTCTCGTGCTGATCCTCACACAGATTAAAGTCCTGAAGTTTGCAGGTCATGTGTTTAATAAGAGTGTTCAGCCTCTAGACCAATGACGTGGGCTGCTGAGGGATACAATGGCCATCTGCCTGAGGCGCTCACGTGGGGCTCGTCCCGTTTAAAGAGATTAGTGGCAGTAGGGAGACAACATATGTTTGTGTTCAGTCACTATACAAAGCCAAGCACAATATGTTTATGTCCTTGTCAGTGTTAAAGATGTTATTTGACTTTATTAGCAGCTCGTGCTGCAACCTGAGGCAGCTGAAACTAGTTTCTGCAGCGTCAGCCAGTTGATCTTTGACCAGTGGCTTACACTCAAAGACTTTTCTCAATGACTTTAGCAGTGCATGGTGGTTATTTGTAATTGTTTGCCACTAGTGTTAAATTAACTTCAAGAAAGTTCAATCGAAAGTTAATGTTCAATCCGTTGACGATGATTTATGATTTGTTGGTTTCAGTGGCTATGTAGCTTCCATTTTTAAACATGGAGAAAAAAATATAGAAATACAAATGCTGATTAGAAGTGATATTTGCATCAAGACGTGTTCTTTCCAAAGTAAAACGTTTTATGAGTTGGGTTCTTTAAGACTGAAACAAATGAAGGAAAAATTAAAAGTAGCAGCACATATTGGCCTTGACCATGTGAGATTCTATTTTGCTTAATTGCACTTTATTGTTGAGTTTTATTTCTTTATTGTTGAAAGACAACAGTTAATTCAATGCACACCTCCATCACATTTTTGTTTGGCTGCACTTGCCTAAGTTTCCGATGGCCTAGAGGTGGCTACTCCAAGCGTCTGACACAGGCTGATCCAATTTACGGATGTCGTTAACTAGAATTAACTTGTTTTGATCTCGGTGCAAAGCATGCTGGGAGCATGGGGCTTATGTCGAGCGACGGCAACAGGGGTATAAAACCCTGCGCACAGATGAATATTAGCAAAGTGCACAAACAGGAGCTTACTTTCAATCGGATCTTACCTACTCGTTCTCATCACTACTACTAATTACTATCGGCAGCCATGGTTCTGGAGGACTCTGAAATGGAATTAGTTTTCGAGATAGAAGTCGCTGTGAGTAGAAATATTCATGTTGCTTTTGGGTCATTTGGTTCTTTTTGAGCTTTTCGTTGGCTGTTTTTATTGTCTTAGTGATGAGTAAAGAGTAAAGTTTAGATTTTGACAAATTCAAGTCAAATTTATTTGTATAGTGCTTTTAACAATGCACAATGTTTTAAATGTTGATGTTTGTAATATCTTAATTTCTTTATGCCTTACAGGCAGATTTTGCAGATTAGAGCTTGATGATGATAATATGGTTTACATTTAGTAGAAATCTTTCATTTTGTTCCTTTTATCTTTTTTATCTCATACAACACACATTTATAAAATGGATTTAATATGGGCTGTGTCAGTCTTGATTAGGGTTTGATGCTTTGTGAAGTTGGTAGATGCAGTTGAACATTATGAAATCGGGCAGATTGTTTTCATGGACTCTGATTTTACAGATTACAGATTTAAAACCAAAGTGCATTGAGTGTTGAAATGTTTGCAGTTTGTCTGTGGTTCGTTTTCAGAACGTTTCCAAATTGTGCCTGTTCTTAAATGTTACATTAAACTGCAAGGCTACTTTGTTAAAACGGTCTTCAAACCAAAAAGTGTTATGTGCACAGAGAAAAAAAACGTTCATAAGTTGTCATTGATATATGCGTGGTTATAATACGTTATACTGCAGATGAGATTAATGCTGCTTATGATGGTTCAGCAGATGCTGATAAGCGTTTTCTTACCATGTTGCATGTAGGAACATGATGTGGAGACTCCATATGGCAAAGTCCACTGTACCATGAAAGGGGTTCCTAAGGGTGACCGGCCCGTCATCCTCACCTACCATGATATTGGACTGAACCGTAAGATTTTATCAGTTTAAAATGCCCCCTAAATCTCTTCGTGTTGCTTTGCAACACATGAATCAAGAGGTTCTTCTAAAGGAGAAAGGCTTTAATGCATAAATTGTGCTTCTTCAATAGATAAAAGCTGCTTTGACACCTTGTTCAGCCATGAGGATATGCAAGAGATCATGCAGCACTTTGCTGTGTGTCATGTAGATGCACCAGGGCAGCAAGAGGGAGCAAACACCTTCTCCACTGGGTGAGTTATATCATGTATAGACATATAAGTGGTAATCTATATTGTAAATGAATGCAGAAGAGTAATTCTTTATTTTTTATAGATATGAGTACCCTTCCATGGACCAACTGTCTGAGACACTTCCATCAATCCTTAAACATTTTGGGTGAGTTTATTGTTTAATTATTTAAGTTTTAAGTAGATTTTAGATTATTCTCTGTCTTAACTAGTTTTCTTAAACCCCACAGGCTGAAGAGTGTGATCGGCATGGCTATTGGAGCAGGTGCTTATATCCTTGCTAAGTTTGCAGTGAGTTTGACTTCCTTTTTGATTATTATTATTAAGTGATTTAAAGTTTTAATCAAACCAGGATAAAGAGCTAAAAGTGTTTCTTTTCCTGTGGATTTTGGCATTCATTTAGCTAGTTTAGCTGCTGAGGAATGTCCAGTGTGTGAAGAAAAAAAAAAAAAAAAAAAAAAAAAAAAAAAAAAAAATGCTTGACTTGAGGGTTGTTTATTTAATAAACTGGGGTTTAGATGTGGTTTACAAATACTGTTTCCTTTTATAGTTGGATTACCCTACTATGGTGGAAGGCCTTGTGCTAATAAACATCAACCCATGCGCTGAGGGCTGGATGGACTGGGCAGCACACAAAGTGAGTGCTAACCACTTTATTATAATTTTATATAAAATTCATAAGTTATATAGAGTTTCACGCTGTTGTGGGTTTATTTTTCTTGAATTACAGATTTCTGGTTGGACCCATGCCATGCCTGACATGATCATCTCTCACCTGTTTGGAAAGGTTAGTCAATGTTTGACCCCGTCTAGATAATTTTTGAATTGATGAAGCTGTGTTAACATTAATGTTATTTCTTATTTCTCCAGGAGGAAATCCAGCAGAACCATGACCTCATTGGCAGATACCGTCACCACATTGTAAATGACATGAACCAGTTCAATCTGCAACTTTTTGTCAAGTCCTACAACAGGTAAACACAACACTGCTACTAAAACATCCTGCTAAAAAAGAGTTAATTTAGCATTTGACATAATGTTTAATCAATGTTTTCATCCACTTCACAGCCGAAGAGACCTGGAAATTGAGAGGCCTGTACCTGGTGGCCACATCAATGTCAGAACTCTAAAGTAAGTAAAAAATCTTTTAGAAAACCTCTAAACTATTCAGGATCAATTTCCTGTAGTAATGACTTTGTTGTTCTGTTTTCAGGTGTCCTGCACTTCTGGTAGTCGGAGACAGTTCCCCTGCAGTGGATGTAGTGGTAGGTTTAAGTATAATCTAGGACTATCTTCACTTCATTATTACTGCCATGCTTTTTATTATTCTGCACACTGTTGCTCCACCCTTTATATCCACTGCATGTGTATTTAGTGGTTTAACATGTCTGTTTTCTGTACAGGTTGAGTGCAACACAAAGCTGGACCCGACCAAAACCACACTGCTTAAGGTGAGTGCACTCCAGTGAAGCTGGCATGTATTTATAGCCACATGGAAAAGTCAGGCACTGATAAGATTCCGATAGCTCAGCATTATCTAGTGACTAATTTACCCAGGTAGTGCAGAAGCGGTCCACACTGGCCAGCTCCAGGGCTGACCTAATTTTCCACAGCCCGCCCTCAGGTGGACTAAGAATTAGGTTTATGGCGTCTGAAATGGCCTATTTGTCACCGATAAGTGCTGAGACTAGTGGAGTTAATGGAGCGCTAGGTGTTTTAGACACCTGCGTGAATGGCCAAAACAGAAATGAGAAACAAGCAGTGACGCATTTTGTGTTTTTCATGCATTTTAAGTAACATTTTATGTCCCTTCTCTTTCGTCAGATGGCTGACTGCGGAGGCTTGCCCCAGGTTGACCAGGTGTGTATTCATAACGTTTATGGCCATTTAGATTCATTTACAAGTTTGCTCAAGGCACAGGATGATTATTTGGGATGAAGCGCGCCATAATCTCATTACGGACAGCGATGGCATATAGTTCTCAGTTCATAATACTCTGCTCGCCACCTGCTGCTACCGGCTGTTAGAATCCGTCTGGTTTCACAACATGTACTTAGGGAAATCTGTTTTCCACCTCGACCTGATTCACTGTTTTTGTTGTCAAATAAACTGATTTCTGCTTTTATTGTCCTCTTAGCCTGGGAAGCTAACAGAGGCTTTCAAGTACTTCATTCAAGGAATGGGTTACAGTAAGTACTGATATTGTCTTTTTGTTCACTATACTCTGTATTTGACCATGCAGCTCTGGCTTTATAAGGAATGCCCATGGTGCCTGAACTCCTTGTTTATCAAAAATTAACATATAACGTTAGCGAATAGCAATATATATGACTGGGCTGTGCTGCCCTCTAGTGGTGCAATATAATAATTTCAATTTGACTTGCTTGACTTTTTCCTAAAATGAAGTGTATAATTTATAAACAACTGCAAAAACTGATTCAGCTTGGATATGCGCTACCGTTCAAAAGTTTGGTGTAAGAAAGATTTTTTAAAAATTATTCAGCACAGACTCATTTAATTGTTCAGAAAGAAAGAAATACTGTAAAGAAATAATACTGTTATTTGGAACTTTTAGTTCTGAAGGGCAAAAAAAAAAAAGTACAAAAATATTAACCAGCGTTTTCAACGTTGATAACAATAAGAATGTTTCTTGAGCACCAAAATCAGCATATTAGAATGATTTCTGAGGGATCATGTGACACTGAAAACTTTCCATCACAGGAATAAATTACATTTTTAAATATATTCAAATAGAAAACAGTTTTAAATTGTAATAATATTTCACAGTTTTACTGTTTTTACTGTATTTTTGATTGAATAAATGCAGGCTTGGTGAGCATAAGACTTATTTTAAAACATTAAAAAAATCTTACCAACCCCAGTTTTTTGAATGGTAGTGTACATACTTATATCAAGTATTTTAACATTAAAAAAATTACATTTTAAAAAAACATTAAAAAGCTTTAAAACATGTATCCTAATCTGTCTTCCTCTGCCTCTTAGTGCCCTCTGCCAGCATGACCCGCCTGGTCCGTTCCCGCACAGCGTCCGGATCCAGCGTGACTTCCTTTGACGGCAACCGCAGCAGGTCGCACACTAACGAGGGCAACCGCAGTCGCTCCCACACCAACGAGGGCCGTGCCCGAGCTCACACCTCCGACAACCAACGCACACGTTCGCACACTGACAACATGGACAGTTCTGTGGACCAGACTCCCAAGTCCACCGAAGTGTCCTGTTAGACTGGTGACCTCGTCTCTGGTCCATCTCACACATGCATTAACCTCTGTTCTGACTGTGCTGCGCTGCCACTAACTACACACGTAACAGGACCGCCGCATACCGCTGCGCTGTTTCACTCAGGGGTCTTGCACTGTTTTATTTGTCAGAGAGCATTTATGCCACAGTGTCTTGTGTTTAAGACTATATTTCCTGGGGAAATGCTAAGGAAGGAGTGGATAGAGTGAAAGAAGGACAGGATGATGGAGATATTTCTTCTTTTTTGCACCCTGCGCAATAGCTGTCTTGTTGTTGTTAGAGGCAATGCAGCACAGAGACATTTTGATGGTCATCATCCAAGTAAGCTGGGCACTGAGAAGGGCACATTTGTAAATTTATATTGATCTCTAGTCTGCAATTCATTTTCTTATGTCAAGTTATTATACCACTTTTACAGGCTAGTTTAAGTGCATAATTAATTCGTATAATCTGTATATGTTGAAATGGACCTCACTGAATGGAAAAGGGATTGGTTGACCATAGAGAAGAGACGGTGGTATTTTTTTCATGATGCTAACCTACCTTATAAAACTAAGGTTTAAGCTTATAATGTGTTGATTTGCATTTTCCTTGTTGGGAGTGTCCCATTATTTTGGGTTATATGTGTAACTCAGTGATTGATGCTCTTGAAAGTGATTTTAAATGATTTTTACGGGATCAAATGTTTTTAAAGAATCTTAAAATTAGTTTAAATTCAGCAAAACCAATTTGTAGATATAAGAACACAGGAAAATGACTGCATATGAGTGGTATTTTTGGTGTTTTGTGTTTGTAACGATGATTATGATGATGATGATGATTTCTATGCAATCAAGCACAACAGAACAAAATGTGCCATGGAATCTTCTAATGGGACTGGATGCTTTTTTTTTCTCAAGGCTTTGAAAGAGTAAAATGAAGGATTGCTCAGAAAGAGATAATATAAGCAACTTACCTGCTCTTCCATACACACTAAAACAAATGCTTGCAGCTTGGAAAGGCACTCTGCTTTGTAAAGATGTAAAAGAATCTGATGCACTGCATTTTTAATGGAATAACAGTTTGTATTTATTTAAAAAAGGAAAATAAAAAGCTGGTTACTCAACTTTTTTTGTCTGTTTTTTTTTTTGTCTCTCAATGAGAACTGTGTCTATACAAAACGTTATAGTACATGGAAAGCCAAACTTTATAAGGCAAAACTCGCTCCAAGGACTACAGTGTCATTTAAGAACATGCATGTAGAAAAAGGCTTGAAATTACAAAAACTACATTATCAATACATAAAAGCAATATATTTCTTTACATAGCTTTTGTATAAATTAAAGATTTTAACATCGTTTTTACAAAAGGATTTGTCGCAATATGACAAAAACTGGGATAATCTTGGTTGAAATAACTCAACATATATGAACAGTTTGGTTGCAATAGGCCACAAAGTCTTAAAATAGAATATATTAGGATATATTGGTTTATTTCAGTTTTTCCAAAAGGAAAAAATCTTGTATAATACAAAAAAAAAAGATGATGGTCAATTAAATATTAACTCTTGCTCAAGAAAAAAAAAAAAAACTGGTGTTCACCCAAATCTTTCTATTGACTTTTGTGCAAGGTCTCGTACACTCAGTTTCCAACCTCACCTCTCTCATGGTACAGTTCTAGATCTGTAAATATGTCATTGGGGTTTTTACAGCTCAGGTTGCAGAAGCAGGCATTA
Organism: Tor tambroides; assembly: GCA_021397915.2. Lineage (NCBI taxonomy): Eukaryota > Metazoa > Chordata > Actinopteri > Cypriniformes > Cyprinidae > Tor > Tor tambroides. The sequence goes on along the minus strand of JAFVLL020026959.1, from coordinate 19,483 downwards.
ATCCACATGATCTGCCAGGTGAAGCCGGATCCGTTCGGGCACTGAAAGTCGACCTCAACAGTCTTAGATTTGTAAGGGATGCAGCAGCGCTCATCTGTACACACTCCACAGTACTTGGGCCAGTAAGTGTTTGTACTGGTGCAGCCTGAGATAGTGAAGTTGTGTGGCTTCCCTTCCCTGTAGATGTTCAAGCACTTCTTTCCAGGCTTGTGGAGAGATGAAAAAAGGGCCAAAAAGGCACAGGGTCAAAACATATCCTGGTAGCACTTTACAATAAGGTTCATAAGTTCACATTAGTTAACTACATTAGCAGTTAACATGAACTATAATGAACAATACTTTTACAGCATTTATTAATCCTAGTTAATGTTAATTTCAGCATTTACTAATGCATTATTAAAATCATGAGTTGTGTTTGTTAACATTAGTTAATGCACTGTGAACATGAACAAACAATGAACAACTCTATTTTTATTAACTAACATTAAGAAAGATTAATAAATAGTGTAATGTATTGTTCATTGTTCGTTCATATTAGTTAATACATTAACTAATGTTAACAAATGACACCTTATTGTAAAGTGTTACCCATATCCTTTTATACACTATAGCCATTCATGTCACTCTCAAATGTAAATTTGATATTTCATATTTCATATTGAATCTGAAACCTTGATGTGCTTTGTGATGTCCACTTTGCAAGGCCGGATGCTGCAGAGTCTGCTCTCTTTGACCATCTGACACTGCCTGTTGTTGTTAGTAACACGTAAAGACACTCCACGGCCGCAGGTCTTTGAGCAGGGACTCCAGGAGGTTGTCTGGGTCACACAGTTCTTGTGCCAGTTGTCCTTTACACTAGACAGGGCTGTAAGAATGCAAAGACTGTGAGTGCTTTCCTCATTCTGTACATTTAAATTTCAAACTTCTGTACATTTACATTTTTTATATATAATATAATATAATATAAATGTACAAAATGTAGGCTATATGTACTATAGACATTTCCGTGAGTCTTAGAGGCCTGGAATTCACAAATTTTGACATTAGAAAATCTGACAATAATTTTTTGTTAATTTTCTATCTTTGAGTAGAAGAACGTTTCCTGTTGTAAGTTTTAACTAGTTTGTTCACTGTTGTGAAGTAACACATGTGTATATTAAGTAATAAACTGTACTGTCTAATACGGTTTAGACTTGTTTCTATTTTTAAGCACATGGTCTCACTTAGAGGGACATGTTCCAACCACTATCAACGAATTATCTGCCCAGAATGAGTTTCCAGACATTTGCAGGAAGTTTGTGAGACACTGGAGATCATACCAGCCATTGTGTGTCTTGGTGCTGTCTTGCGCCCCCTCCTGGACTCATCACAGATCCACTGCTCACAGCAGCGGCCGGGGATTTTAACTCGCCGTGGGTTCTGGCACCAAACTCTGGGAGGCTGAGACTCATTACACAGCGAGACACATCCGATCGCCCCATTCACACACAAACACTGGTATTTGCAATTGGGCTGGAAGCTCTGGCCATTGCGATAGATCACACCATTGTGCTCACAGCCAGTGCCTGGCAGATCTGGATAGCAACAAAGAGCAAAACGAATGAAGTCAAGTTCATCAAATGCAGACTGGATACAATACCAAGAAAAGTGTGTGATGTGTTGTGCTGTGCTAAAAGGTGAACAGAATGTATTATAATTCTGCTCAGCATCCCCTGGCTTGGTTTATCTGGGTTCCGCCACCTAAATCCACCCTTTAAATCTTCATCGTAATCTAATCTAAGACCGGAACACAGTGTTAATAAGAAGGCTGTGTTAGTACAAGGACACTTACACGCACATACTCCTTTTTCGTACCTAGGCTTGTCTGCACTGTAATCACAGTAAAGGCCACGATGATGGTCACAGTTTTCTTTCTCATTGCAAACCTCCCCCACCTGTTTGGCACATGCTCTGCAGCAGTCGCAGCCGTCCATGATCAAGCTCACACCTGGTGGACAGGTGGGGGGAGTTTTAGGACATTTGCAGGGCCATTGGCAGTACTGGGTGTGATTATAGGGCTCCGGGGCGACGGGCTCTGGTACGGACAGCATCTTAGAGGAATCCTGGGCAAACGCTCTGTGAATCTGTAAGACACAAGTCCCGACAGATTCCTGTTTCTGACACATTTAGGCTTTTGTTTCTTTCCCCCTCCAAGATTTCTCCTGGCTACAGACATTGTGATATAATAAATAATAATAATAATAATAATAATAAAATAAAGAGGGACTTTTTTTCCCTCACAGTTTTAAGTTTATATCTTATAATTGCAATTCTGAGTTTACGTCTTACAATTTTGACTTTATCTCTCTGAATTCTGAGGTAACAATTCTGTTTTTTATATATATCTAGAACTGTACATCAGAATTGTGAGAAAAAAGTTACAATTGTAAGATAAAAGGTCGCAATTACCTTTTTATTTTGTATCCCCTGGTGGAAACAAGCTTTCATAGATAAATGTCTTAATTTGTTGTTCTTTATGTAAACACATTTCAACTGAACCTCTAAACGCAATTTATGATGCAATTTATATTTGGAATAAATGTCGCTTAATTAATCACCCATACATACTACTATATCTCAGAGTAATGAACCAGTTCTAATTACACTTTCCTGCATATATCAAGTTATAATAGCTATAGACTTGCTGTCAGCTCATGGGTCTCATTTTGTACTAGATAATCATTGCACATCAGGTCAAGAAACAAACACCGCTATTGGATGGGTAGATTAAATATTATTAATTCTAAGGTTTCCAGTGCACTTTCTTTGTAACTCATCAGTCACTTTTTATTTTATGGTAGGTATCTAAATGTTTAAACTGATGTAAATAATGGGGTTTTGGATGACAGATCTTGTTGATAAATGATTTTTAGCAGGCACATAAAGTCGACTGCTTCAGACCCTCAGGTTTGATTAACAAGATGATTGATTGACATGGCAAAAGACTTATGTAACACATCACACACCAAGTAGGGCATTATAACCTTTGACCTCTTTTAACCTGTGTAAGATAAGCAGCAGACATGGAAGGTGAAGAGACAGCTAAAGTTGCATAAATTTAAAGCAGGATAAGTACACCCTCAGGGTGGCTGTCATGTTCAAAGACATAATGGAGTGAACTCAGCTTTAAAGAGTTTCAAATGAGTCAACCCAATAAAGGATTTCACTCTAAATATATGCATTTTGACAAACATGTTTATTTCTGTCCACAGGGCGGCAGTGTACTCTCACACATTGAATTTGATGTTAAGGAATTGCATTCCTCAAATGCGTGAAACATGAGGTCATTTGTTACAAATGCCGGTCACATATAATTAAATGATAATCTATAGCGCATTTCAATTGTAATTAGTCAAGATATGGTATGAATTTAATGTGAAATAAAGGGGGGTTAGAGTTACTGATGCAAATACTGTTAAGTAACAAACCTCTGATAAGGTGTCTCATTTTCACTTTACTAAAAAGTAGAATATATTTAAAGAATAGGATTTTGAAATGCTCTATTTCGTTTTGTGGTTTGTTTTATTTTTATTTTACAGAGTACATTAAATATTTCAATTGAAAATTTTATGTGCAGGCACCAAGCAACTTTTACAGTGTTAATGCAAAAGAAAATAGGCTATTATTTATTATAAATAGTAGAATAGTAATTGTAGCCTAGTATAGGTCAATAATACAGTTTTCCAACGCATGTTAAAACAGTCTCCTGTTTTAAATTAAACTGTAAGTGTGGTGTTTTGCTTATGCGTTATTTCATCTAATAATTCAGATAGCCTACTATATTAAAATAAATAAAAATAAACAAATAAACAAATATATTTGTTACCTGTGGTACACAAGCAAATAGTAGAACCCACATCAGAAGCCAAGTCATCACTGATCCCGAGTGATAAATGCATTGAATCCAGAATTAGATGATTCTTGAAAAATCGCCCATGCGCGAGAAGGATCCATTCATTTAGTGAGCAGAGGGAAGCACACATACACACACACACAAACATCTTGATACTGCTGCTGTAAAGTTTTCATACTCAACATCCTTAATGACGTCAGAGCCAAGGACAAACCGACCGCAGGCAAGGAATTGATCACGTGATTTCAAACTAGAATTTGAGGTTGACTTTATAAGTCTGTCAGTATGGTTAGATGCGTGTACAGTTGCGTCCAAATGGTCTTTTGTCATCTTAAAAAAAAAAAAAATTTGTGACATAGTTGTTATAGCATATGTGCAATGTGTAATAATGTAAAAAAATACTGAGTTTCGTCGATAAAGCGCAGCAAGATGTCGCTATGGTTACCCCATCGGCTAAACGTGAATTTTGTTGGAGAGCATCGATGTATTGCAGCTCTGACTTGTGATTTTTGGGGTTAAACGTGGTTACATACAAAGAGTCATATAAACATGGCTCAAAAACTAGCTCCATAATTCGTACCCTGAAGCACGGAAGCACATTTTGCCTTTTTCTGTGAGAACTTTCCTTGCTAAGAAAAAAGAAAGATCGGACTGGGATTAAACAGAAAGAGAGCCAAATGTTCCCTTGCTCTTTTCATACCCTCACATAGGCTACCTAATGGATTTCACTTTGGCATGGATTTCAAATGCCATTCTGAAGTTCAAATATCAGTCAGTTTTCCCTGAAGAGTGCTGTATTTCATGTCTCAGGGGAATACATTAGAAAACATTGCCCTTAAGTATTTCTGTGTGAAACTGACCACTTAATATGGTCTCTTTAAAGTAGACTTGAGTTTAAATAGGGCTTTGTGCCACCTGATGGTCAGATGGAAATCATAACCACAATGATGACATCATTGTTTCTTGTCAATAAATGCCTTTGACTAAATGGAATGTATTTTTTACATTGTCCACGTAGCCGAAAGTCAGTTGCTTTACTCTTTGGAAGTACTGTACCAGGCAGAAAGACTAATGAACACGTGAGAACAAAGAGGCTGTTATTTCTAACACAGAGCTACACAAAGGTTACTAACTTGCTGGCATAGTCAGTGAAGTGTGTTAGTTTTTAAGAATAGGCAGGTGTGGACATGCTCAACTTAAAGATCTGAGAGTAATTGTAGTTCTGCTACGAAAGGAAAGTGCATTTTACCCTTTTAAGAGGATGAATTGTAATATATGGGTGTAAAGTTAAACATGATAAACTCTCATTCTCAAGTGACACCTGATTTGGCAGCCTTTGTGAGAAAGAGTACAGACAGAAAAAAAGATAAATGAACACAGATAGTGATGTACATCAGCTAAATCAAATCAGCATTTCCAATCTTATGTTTTTAAGTGAAATACAGCACAAAGCCCTCATAAGCTTTTTGCCTCATTATGATCAAAACATTCTGAGGTCAAAGTCCACTTAGGAAATTCCCTGTGCCTTCAAAGTCAATCAGAATAGGAAACCCTTTCTAGACATAGGGGAAAACCTTTACAATACAAAGAGGGAAACAGACAGGTCACTTAAATTCTCTGCATTCTTTTTCTCTGATTGCTTATGATTAAATGTCCTGTCATATCTCATTTATTGTAGTGACAGCTCATTTGTCATCCCAGCATGAGCAATGTGAACAATAACAGTGTGTTCTATTTGAAAACTCAGAGTCAAATGATTTGCATTAATAGGAAAAGATAAACATAGATAATTAAAATGATCTTTATTTTGTGTCAAATCGTTCTTCATTTCTAAGTTTTATTCAGGTAACATACTGATTTATGATAATAAAATAATCATTTAAACTGTGAACCAAAATCACTGAGCATCAATAGCCTTTCTACTATTAAAGACCTTTTAACAATCCCTATGCCTGGTACTTTCATCCCTTGCTTAGATGCACGTAAAACAATAATAGATAAATAGATGCATGGGGACCAGTTTAATTCACTTTAGATTTCCAAACAGCTACCATTAAAGTCAATTCTATTTTTATTTGTTCTGATAAAAGTGAATATAAAACACACACATATACCAAAATGCCAAAGGGCACAGTATCTGCACTTTTCTTTTTGGCTTGCACCAGATTGCCAGGTTTAGATGAGGCAGAGAATCTAGGCTGGATGCCAAAGCCAACAAAGCATGGGAGAAAGCCACAGTCCATTGCACCACAGAGAGAAGCCATGATGGCATAACCCCTGCACCCAAAAGAGAGTTAAACAGCAAAACACTGTACTTTTTGTCCTGACATATTAGATTCTCAACAGCTCTGATGTGTTTTATTAAAGCTACTTTTAGACTCTAAAAAGAAAGTAGAAAAAAATGACCCAAAAATGAGTGGTACATTCTCTTAATTTTTCAAACACATGCCTTTTACTCAATATTTGGCCCAGTGTTTGTTCCAGTTGATTAACATGTTAAATGCTAAAAGGGGAAATTACAATTTCCTCTTTTAGCATATAACATTAATCAGTTCCTATGGGCCTATGTAGCTCAAGGTTACATTAAAGAAAAACTTCCTCATCCTTGGGCTATCCAAGATGTAGATGAATTTGTTTCCTCGTCAGAAAAGGGTTAGAGAAATTTAGCCTTACATCATTTGCTCCTCTGAATGGGTGCCGTCAGAATAAGAGTCCAAACAACTGATAAAAGCGTCACAATAATCCACATGATTCCAGTCCATCAATTAACGTCTTGTGAAGTGAAAAGATGCTTGTTTGTAAGAAACAAATCCATCAAGACATTTGAACTTCAAACTGCTGCTTCAGGCTAAAAAACGAGTGCTCTATACATAATATTGCATTTTCCAGTTGTCTCATCTGAATGAGGAGAGAAATATGCACAGATCAAGCATATTTCAAGCAAGATTCTAAACAAATATGTGGGTGGATTTTGATGTGAGAGGACAACACGGGATGGACTTTTTCACTGGAGGAAGCGTTATTATGGATTATGGACTTGTATCTTGTCTGGAAATTATGGTTTGAATTTAAAAAAAGCATCTTGATGAATTTGTTTCTTAAACATACAAACATACAGCTTTTCTCTTCTCAAGATATGAACTGATGGACCTGAGGGTGAGGATGTGAAATCTAGGCCCTAAAGCAAAACCAGTGGAGAACAATGGGTTAACCTGTCAGTCTATCCCATAATGAGACCCTTCATAATGTTGAGTCTCTTTTACCGCTTTTATCTCTGTGTCATCAGATTTTTACCACTCATTCCACCCTTTTAATCTGCTCTGTGGTTAAGATATTTGTTTACTAAAAACACCTGCAGAACCCAGTGCAATTTTCCAGTAAATAGGGAATTTATAGTCACGCCCACTGAACTGCACACTGATGATGTGTGAGATATGATGTCAGAGAGTGACAACGGGAATGTGTTGACCTCTGAGTCTCCTTCGAGGACAATAAGCCAAGTTAGTTAACTATTAAGACTGGATGGGCAGGCAAACTCATGAAATAACATTTTCACGGCCAAAGGTGAAGTAAATATTTACATGTAATGCAAAAGAGTAATTCTGCTTCACAGAATCAGTATTTAAAAACTGTGTTTCCATTCACTGGGATGCACCTTCAATGAATTTATTGGTTGTAAATTTTCTTATTTAGAGCTTGATGACTGAGACAAGTCTCAGTTCTCAAGGCCTGATTTTCAAGATTTTCCTGAGTCAAGTGTTTGATATTCATGGAAAATAAATAAAGCTGTTTAAAAGTAGCTTTGCCAGCATAATATTTTTACCAACATCACCCCTTTATTACTACCATAATTGTTTGTTTGTGGAGTTAAATATTTGGACAGATTGTCAATAGATATTCACATCCTTTTCCGTTTATGGACACCATTAATCAAAGTACTGAATGAGCTGATCTGCATAAAGATCTGAAAACAGTCTCTGTTTTTATTCATTTATTTGTACATTACGCTCCACAAACTTAGGGCAAGAAAGACACCATAGACAATACATTGAAACAGCCAGTGTTCAGTATGTAGACCTAAAATAAGAATTTCTGAACAATGGGGTTTTTTTGGGTTCACAAGGAGCGTTTTTCAAATTATGAGTCAAAACACTGTCTGTTAAAGGATTACCTCATTTACAATTACAAAAAATTACAAAAACGTTCACTCTTTAAACTTGATACAAAAAACATGCTCATAAATCATCAAAGTTAGTTCATACAGCTTGTGTCTTCTGAAGCCATAGACAACTTTATGTGAGAAACAGCTGGAATTTAAATTTTAAATGTATTTTGTGGATAGTGCTCAACTATCTCTAAAAAGCAAATCTCTAGGAGTCAAGGCTTTGGTAACATAGGCTATTATTCTTCAAAGATAACTAAAAGTGTTGAGAGGGATGAAAACAATAACAAACCTGGTCAGATGACTCCCAGAGATTTGTATAACTCATTGGACAGCTTTTTAAATCCTTGTTAGTTTCAAAATTCCCATTTGAGGTATTTTACCATACATTTCTGCCATATGGACATCAACTTGAGATAGTCACCACTGATAAGCTATTACTAAATATAATGTGGAAACTTTAATTTTCTGTAAAGCTGTTTTGCAATGATTTGCATTGTGAAAAGCGCTATGCAAATACAGTAAACTTGAATTGAATTGAATATGACTGTTGAAAGTATCTTCAAGTACTTTTAACCACAAACCTTATAAATGGCAATGTAAGATAACAATGTAAACATATGTGGCACTGGCTAAAATATAACTGCTATTTAATGTATTGCTTGTCACAATCCAATAAAAAATGATAGGAATGCAAAAATGCGGCAACTGGCTACATTGCTCAGTGTTTCCCTATCCGAGGAATTCACTCTTTCCAACCATATATGGTCAAATTCAGCGACATATCACTTTTTTAGCTCACACCATGCACTTCAGCCAAATGATAGAGCTTGCTTTGTTTCGGTCCTCATTTTAGATCTGATCTGACAGATGCCTTTCTGATTTTAACAGCCCTGGCAACCAAGCAATGCTTCTGTTTGGATTTTTCCTCTGTCCAGCTCCAGATGCAGAGTGAAATGTTTAGCCTTCTCCAGAGGACATGATTGTGTAACAGTGTGAGTGGTTTTGGCTCCCACAGTCTAAACAGAACAGCACTAACTCCTAAATACTATTTAGTTCCTCATTTTGAGAAAACCACCATCTGTTAACGCAGAGATTAAGTGCAAAAGTTCCACATAGCCCAAAATAATTGAGAAGAAGGCAAGAATACTGGCATAGTAACACAGAAATACACAGAAGTTAATGTAAGAATAATAATGTACAGTCAGTCATTAGCACAAAATAAATCCAGAGTGTATGTCAGCGTTCGGGATAATGAGCAAATAGTGCTCTTTTTTGTGATAGTGATAAGGTTGAAAGTTGAAATTAAGCCCACAGTGTGATGCATGAAAGTAGCTCCTCATGAGCAATCCGATTTATAGTGCTGCCCTGGACAATGGAGAATATTAGGAAGTATCAAACTGCTGAATGGCACGACTGACCAATCAGAATCAAGTATTCCACAGAGACGTGAAAATCATTAATATATTGTCCTTCTGTAATCCTGTCAATAGACCTGTGCCAGTGTTTTCAATAAATGCAAGTTAACGTAAAACAGACCATCTCTAAGTCCTGGATTAGGCCACAGACATTATCTTAATGTATCTGTTATTATAATAATCCTCACTTATGTGTCATTAAAACACCTACAGGATCATAGCACTAGAGACTCTGGCTAATGACTCTGGCTCAGCCTCTCTGAAGCCATTATTTGCGGCTAGTCAGTATTCTGGAATATGTAAAAACAATTCATTTATACATATGACAGGTATTGATTTAATCAATACCTATAATAACATAAACTATTGTAGATCAAAACTGAAAATATATCATTTGTAGCTGCTCTAAATCAATGGTTTCATTGTAAATTCTTATGATGGAATATTCTTGTTGACACTGCAGGTTAAAGAGAGGCAGAAACACAAATGGCCTGTTCAACTATAATTGCTCTTGCAAAAATTGTATGTGTTTAGGCAACATTTGCATTGGGTGGAATACATCTCTCATTTACACAGTTCCAAATACCTCTATTATGTTTAATGGATGAAGTCAAAAAGTGGTCAGTGGTCAAAAATAGAAATGAATACCAGTGTTCTATTTGCTGCTTTTCAAAGAATGATGCTTAGGTCTTTCTTGTCATGAACTATGTCCTCATTATGCCTTAATATATTGGATAAAATCATAATTTTATTTGATCACGATAGGACAATTAAATGAATGAGTTCAAAATAAGTTCACTACTTTGGTGTGGGTGGATGTTGCCATTTCTGTTGTGTCACGATGTGCTTCTAACATACAAATCTGCAGATTTATTAAGACATTCTTAGAATTTCTTAATGGTTTCAAAATGCTGCAAATAAGGTATATTATATCATCAAAACAACTTTCATCCTGAGTCTTTTGAAATATTGTAATGTCCCAGAATCCAGGGCCCACATTTGCAAGGGGTTTTGCAACCATCCTGTTTCTCAAAGACATTGTCCTGCAGTAAGTGACCTCAACTTTTATGGAAAATCAACAGCAGAAACATACTGGATTTGATGAATTTTGTAGCAGTTTGTTAATCTCAAACATTCTGTCCTGCTAGATGAAAATATATTAAAAGAAGAGGGAAAAATCTGAATTAACATCCCCATGCCAATCCCTGACTCAGCAATGTTGACTTTCGCTCATTATTTACATCCTGTTAAGTTCCTTCATATTGCCTTTCCACTGTGTAAATAATCAAGTTATAAATAATAAAGTTGAAGCATGTGAGTTTACAAAGAGCATATTTATGAAAGTCTGCCTGGTATTCACAGAAATGCTCAAAACTGACTTCAAAAGCTAATGCATTACAGGAATGATCCATCTACAGGCAGTTTAAGGAATTGTAGTCCCATAATCAAAAAATTAGGTATAGCCCTTTATTTAAACGTGCATGTTTTTCTTCAGTATCTGTTTTTGCACTAAAATGTAGATTACTGTAATGGGCAGTCTTAAATGCAGATGAACATTTGGGAATATTGATGTGAATAACATGACCTTGTCCTTTGAATCTATTTAAAAACGGCTTCATTCACCGCAGGATGGCTGTAGTTTTCTTTTTGCTCGAGGCAGCCTATTACTGTGAGACAGCTCGGAGTCATTAGACCTGGCTAACAGAGCTCTGCCACGTGTTTCTGCCTTAGTACTGCTGTGTCTGCTGAGTTTCATCTAACTGTGTGCAGTATGATGTTATACCCACAATGCTTAATTTGCACTGTGAATTAATCACCCTGTTCTATGTCAGAGTTTCCACCCAAGTCTACATGCATTGTGGCTGCACACAGTTTACATGAGGGGCCCATATCTGCTGTGGTCAGCCTAGTTTTGCAGCCATTAGCCAATCCTATTATGCCTCACAGAACATGATAAAAAGACATGATTAACACTAAAACCTTGTTGGGAAACTACTTTAAAACTGTAGCTGAAGTTAATGTATGTTATCAAAAGCTAACTATTATTAAAAAAATAGTTAGCTTTACTACAAATGGCTAACTTATGTAAGTAAATGGGCAATAAATATGTTTTATAAGTAAAAACTATCCAATATTAATTAGGCTATATATACAATTATTTACTCAGAGACGTTTTGCTGGTAGGCTATAGGTATAAAAAATAGTGTAAATAGCGATAGATGCCCTTACACTAAGTGCAAATAGCAATAGATGCTATTTACACTAAGTGTAAATAATAATTAGATGCTATTTACACTAAGTGCAAATAGCATATTTTCTTAGCGATAGATACTATTTACACTATGTTAAAATAGCAAGATTTTCTGCTATTTATACTACTTTTTGCAATTATTGGCAATTATCTGCACCTCAGTATAGTAGCGTAAATTATAGTTTTAATTCAGATTAGGCTATTAAATGGATGCCACCTTATTGGGACAATAAAGTACTCCCTACACCTACCCTAACCCTACCCGATACTTTATTTTCAATTTTTTGATTATTTCCTTCATTTTTATTGAAAATAAATGCCTTTCCGATGCGATATGAGATTTGAAAAGGAAGAAAAAAAGTTCGGCAAAAGGTGGGTTCGAACTCGGGTCAATCGCGTCAAAAAGCACGCGCCTTACCATCTACGCCACTGAAACAAATTTTAAACAATCGTCTTTTTGCATTGTTGACTAAAGTTACTGTACTGGAGTTACTGTAAATAGCCTTTGCCAACAAGGCAGGCTATTTGCACTTAGTGTAAATAGACACTCCGTAAAAGGGCAAGGGGTTCAAGTTGAACAGGTTAATTTATAGTAAAAGCAGTTCACACATCCTAATTTATATAGTCTAGCTGAAAACAGTAGGTACATTGACTTGTCTCAGTTAACCGTTTAATTTTTTTTAGGACAAATTGGACTGTCCAATGCTACAAATAACTGTGAAAGAGAAATGACCATTTAGGATGAACCAGTTCACTAGAATGAATCAGACTTTACAGCGCTACTTATGAGAGAGAGACAAACCGATATATATAGTCCCTTTTGAACATTCTGTTGACAATAAGTAACTTTGCACCTACATGTCAACTAACTATTATTATAGTATTAGCAAAGACTATAGCCTTAAAGGGACTTTGGTATTAGTAGACTGTCTGCTTAATATCTGCTAACTCTTTATTGTGATTGTCTCCCAACAGACATTCTACTGACTATAAATAACTTTTCAGGTAAATGTCAACTTAATCTAACCCTAACCCTACCAGTCTATTAATACTCCACTAGCACTCTAATAGGTGCAGTGTTACTTAAGTCAACAGAATGTGTTAACAGGACCATCAAAATAATTAATTAAAAAAGTTAATTCCATGTCCTAGTGCTTCTTAATAATGAGAAGTAAGTCAGTAGACTTTTTGTTGGGTTTAAATGAAAACGATTGTGATCTCACAAAATGTATCACGTAATTACAGAGTCATATTTGTGGTATTGGCATCAGCTGGTTTGTAGCTTTTGGCAATAAATCAAGTTTAGATGGGTGAGAAGTGAGTGGATAATATGCAGCTGATCAGTAGAACAGCACTGATAGCTTTCCCAGACTGAGATCACGCAGATCATTTTTGATTCCAATTCCCTGTCAAAAAGTAAAAAGTGCACATATTTTTCAGTGGAAAAGGACATTAAAATGTAAGCCACAACTAAGCTTTTGGAAATGCATTTTCTACAGCATGATAATTTTTAAGGTTTAGGCTAATTATCATGTTGAGCATATAGAGAAGTAACGAAGCAAATAGTGTGAATTAATAACGAGATTAAGTGTTGTCTCCACGTGATGATAGAGCTGAACTTTGTAGTCTTCCTCTGTTTCTGCTCATCCAATTATGATGCTTTATGAAAGCATTAGAAAAGAGACACAACTGCACTTTAATCTGTTCAAAACTCCAAGGACATAAAACCAATATTCCGCATTGAATACTCAGCTGAAATAGAGGGCAAAAAATGGTATTTCACTACTAAAAGTATTATTTTGGCAGTGTATATGTTAATATTATTTTATACTTATAATAATTAACAATTATTATACTTATAACAATAATTGCACAATTAAATGTGAATACTTTTACAATCACTGAAATATGTTTTTGGCCAGATACTATGACTTTGACACTTTATCCATACTTTTGCTGGTGCATTCCGGTTGTAAAGAAATATGAGTCTGAACCAGATCAGTCAAGCATACTCAAGATACTTAATGTATCATATCACAAATTTAATAAGTTGAAAACATCTTTTTAGGCTTTAACAGTTCTGAGCTTATATGTTTACACTGCTGCGTATAAAAATTGGACAGTTCTCCTTTTATTTATTCTGTTTAAAACTTTGATGACTGCATCAGCGGGAATGAATCCTGTGACCTGTCTAAAACTGTGAAAATGCTCAGGAAACAATGTGACTGAAGGTTCACGGCAGCCAGGCTGACAACACATTCAAATGTTGGATCATTAGGTACCCACTTCTTCAAAAACTGTTTAAAAGTGTGTTTAAACCGGTAAAAACTATTTAACACTATTTATTTAATTTAATGTGTTTCTGCAAATAACAAAGTTATGAAACTATAAAATAAGAGAAGTTCAAGTCTCTGAACCAGAGAAAATGAGGTACTTGGACAGAGCCAGCGGCTAGTTGAATATTAATAGCACTGCACAATAAGGGACATTCAGAAAGCAGAAATACTCTCGAGTCATCTGTCACATATCTTTTAGTTTTGCAGTCCAAAGTATACAACTGGTTGATATGGTGGTGATTTCAGTGTAGTAAAATAAATGGACACCTTTAAGCATTTTGCAGTTTGCATCATCAGCTGTAAAACCTAACTATAAATGGAGTTTATTGTGTATTGCAGGTCTCCAGAGGCGTAAGGTTTGGTCCCCACTAACACATTGTATAGTGTTAATTTTTTCACATGTATTAGTTGCATGTGGAATGCATAAACACTCATGCATGAGCAGACACACTTCCTTTTTTCCAGTGTCTAAAAATGTACAAAAATGGCTTCTCATTTGGAGAACAAATGCTAACTTCTCAGTTGTGTAGCCACTTTTTAGTGTAAATCATATAGGTGGATCTGCAGGGTCATACGAAAACTTGATAAAAACCCCAAGGCTAACGCTAAAAGGCTAATGTTTATCACTACATTTTGTATCATTAAAGCCATTTTAATATGTAGCTATATGCGTTATGCTTCTGAGACAGAAACTCACACATCTAGACACACTCACAGCCAGACATTCACCCACTAATGCCATACACAGGAAGTTGCACAACACCCATTTGAGCACTCTATGATACTGAAAGCACCAAAATCACGCATTCAAATCGTAAACCTCAACGCAAACATTGCAAACTGTACTTATTTGCCTTAAAAATGGTTTGCTGTACTGTATGTTTATTTGCATTAAGAATGTGCAGTCATTTCTGTTGGTGCACATTGAGGGGATGAAGGAAGACAAGGTTAGGGAACTCTTCCTCATTTTACCAGAGGAAGTATGTGGCTGTGTGCTGTTTTCAGTAGACCAGCACTCAGTTTAGATAAGCCTGCAGAGCAGTGCAGGCCACTCACAACACAACTGCTCTCACTGCTGGCCTTCGGTCTGAGACCAGGGCAGTATTTCTTTACTCTGAACCACCTGCTTCAACTTTATTGGGAGCAACCAGCCAGAACTGAAGCTTTGCCCTCTGGAGGAAACATGGATATTTAAGCGCTTCAAGTGAGAGGTAAGAAAACTAATTTATGTGCCTAGCATATTTCTCTTAGTGTGGAGTGGGAAATAAAATGGAGTTTTGACATCTATACGGTGTTTTGCTGCAGGGAAAAAGTGTCAAGTGTAAGGATGCTGTTTGGGTCTTATCCATTTAGTTACTTCCAGTAATCTCCCCATGGTTTGATTTATCATGTTTACAAAATATTACATTAAGAATTTATGAGAAATAAAAAATTTGCACATACCACCATTTATGTCAAAACTTAGATGTCTTGTTGAGGTTGGCTAAAGGATGATGAGACCCAAACAAATAAGGCAATTTATGGCTATGATTAAATTTTCCATGTGTTTTAAACATCTTAGAAATGTTTTAAACAGGTATAAATAAATAACCATAAAAAGATAAGAAAAAATAAAACAGTTCAATGGTGCATATACTCAACTTTTAGTTTGTACTGTAGAAATGCAAGTTAAACATTGACATTGTCAGGAAGAAGTTTAGTGGAAAATAGTCTTACACTTGGGCTCTCCGCATCTTCCCTGTTCTATTTTTTGGTAGAGATAACACATTAGCTGAGAGGAAGTTGCAAAATTAAAACAGCTGTTGCATTAGCTGTTGGGCTATCAGATGCAAAACTCATACTGAAATGCACATTTAACATTCCAGTATCTGTAGAGCTGCGGCCTCTAAACGGCCATCATGGGCAATGTGATGAGGCAGGAAAAGACAAACCCAGAGCCTAACAACTTTGGCACCATGTTTAAAGGTAAGCTATGGTTCGTCACCTGCTGTATGGGAAGTCTGTTGTTTAAATATGTATTAATGTGGGTCTTTGATATTATTTATACTCTTTGTTAATCTACATTTACAGACTCTGACAGTCTTGTGGTGCTCACTGATTACCCATGTCGAGACATTAGTGAACCCATCTTTAGGATAGGGGACAAACTCAAAGGTCTCTCAGAGTAAGTGTTCTTTCAGTGAAATACAATGTGTTTGATGCTATATAACAATAAATGCCTGCTAATATATAGTGCATCAGCAGTATGTGAAATACATATTTCATTTTTATTTTAATTAATATTAATATACATATACTGTATATGTATACGCATGCAACCCATAAAATGACTTTTTATTTACTCGTCAATGCTTTACAGAGATGGTTGCTGGTGGAAAGTCCGTTCTCTTCAAACAGGAACTGATAATTACATTCCAAGTAATTATGTGGCAAAGGTTTATCATGGGTAAATATATTCCCAAATTCAAAATAACATCTGGACAGAAAACAATAATTACTGAATGATAAATGACGCTAGAGACAATTTCCTGTGATCTCTTTCAGAATATTATAAAGCCTCTATTATTTACAGTACCATTCAAAAGTTTGGGGTCGGTACGTTTTTTTTTCTCCAGATGAAATCTCTTATGCACAGCAAGGCTGCATTTATTTGATTTTAAAAATTTATTTTAATCCTCATTGTCACATGATCCTTCAGAAATCATTCTAATATAATGATTTGCTGCTGAAGAAATATTTTTTATTATTACCATTGTTGAATACAGCTGTGCCGCTTTTGTCAAAAACATACATTTCTTCAGGATTCTTTGATTAATAGAAAGTTAAAAGAGAGCATTTATTTACAGCATTTATTTGAAAAATATATATTTTTTAATATCATTGATGTCTTTACTGTCGTTTTTGCTTAATGCATCCTTGCTGAATACTAATAATTTCTTTCAAAAGATAAAAATAAAAAAATTACTGACCCAAAACTTTTGAATAATAGTGAACATCTTTTGATTTTATTGCATACAGTTTGTAAACCATATCACGTGAAAAAACAGTAAACATTTATTCACGGAGAACATTGTTATTTGTATATAAGACCTTCATTTATACTGAATTGTGAAGTCATTGTTTTCAGTTGTTAACATCATTTCCTCTTTACTATGTTATGTTTCTAAAGATGGCTGTTTGAGGGGATTAGCAGACAGAAGGCAGAAGAGCTTTTGTCGTTGCCTGGTAACGGTGTTGGATCATTCCTTATTAGAGAAAGTCCGAGAGAAAGAGGTAAGTACCAGGAAGTGTCTTCTACTGTTGCACACAAACCACAGAAAGTTTTCCATTCACACGCTTTACAGCAATAAGTGTCAGTGCAAGTGAAAAAGACATTGCAATCATAACTGCTGTTCCCTGCAGGTGTATATTCTCTCTCTGTGAGACACAGGACCATAAAGCACTATAAAATATTCCGTCTGACTAATAGCTGGTACTACATCTCCCCACGGCTTACCTTTCAGTGTCTGGAGGACATGGTCAATCACTACTCTGGTGAGAGCTAAAGACAAAACTCTCATGTTCTTCTTGTAATGTGAAATGAGTATGTGATACATTAATGCTAATGTGTTTTGGTTTTCCCTCAGACTCATCGGATGGTATATGTTGTGTTCTCAGCGCTCCGTGTCTGGCTCTGTCCAACCCTGCCCCGAGCACAACCCAGGAAGCGCCTCCTGTGGTAATGCGCCGTAACTTGGATTGGAAGAAAGTGAATAAGTACGTCTCTGCCTTTTTAGATTCTGCTATGCATTTCCTCCGTTTGCTGAGCTTGTATAGAACGATATGGTATGTCTCCACATGAATAGGTCACAGCTGATGAGCCCAAGCGAGTTGGATAATGCGGACAGCAAAGATAACACGATGAGCTACGGTGTGAGGAGCAGCATAGCCGCCTATCTGTCTTTAACATCAGTACCTGAGCTAGAGAACGCCAAAGGCCGAAAGAAGAAGAGCAAGTCTGTCTACGTAATGCCTGACCACAGTAATATAAATGAAGATGAGGACTATTAGCTCATGAGCGTAGACTTTTAATCTTTTAACTTTAACCAACACTTTGCTATGGAATGTAATATTTTTGCACTGGGTTAAGCGAATCTTTCACATACATGTCCAAGTCACTTTTCTATGGAAGCCGCTTCTGCCACTTCTGAGTTTACATCTCACAATTCTACGTTTATATTTCACAATTCTGACTTTTTTTCTCCGAATTCTGAGTTAACATCTCATAATCCTGTTTTTTGTTGTTTGTGCCATGGAATAAAAATGAAAATAGTAATTGCAATTTTTTATCTCACAATTCTGGCTTTTTTTCTTGCAATTGTGAATTAACAACTCAAAAAAATTATTTTCTCGCAATTGAGTTTATGTCTCATTTTTCTGAATTCTCAGTCAGTTTGTCAGTTTGTTCTCAGTTTGTCAGTCAGTCAAAATTGTGAGTTAAAAAGACACGCTTACCTTTATTTTTTCATTTATTTATTTTTTAAAATTCTGTGATGGAAACTGGCTTCCATAATTTCACCCTAAAATCAAATAGAAAAAAGTGATTCTTTTTATGACGGTTGTTCACATTTACTGTAATGTGTTTGGATGTTTTACTTTTGAGTATTTTGAGTATATATTATTCTCAGCGGTGAGACATTAGATTCTTAGTAATGTATTTAAAAAAATTATTTTTAAAACATCGTATATAAAAGGCAATACAACAAATGCTACAATTAAATATATATTTTAACATTTAAATATATAGAATATATATAAGGCAAATTAAATTTATTTCTTTTAATTTTAGGGTGAAATATGACCCAGACATATTCCTTACGGGCTTTTGTGAGATTCACCCTATATGTAATTTCAATATGTTTCACTATTAAACTTCACTATTAAAGTAAATCAAGAAAAATGTTGACACACTTTTATTTCTTGATTTACTTTATATAGCCAAGCACCAAAGATGTGCATGCTTTTTTTTTTAACTTTTGAACTTCACTGTGAAGCACACAGTTTATTCCTTAAAACACTGAAGCCAAAATGTTAATAAGTAATGCAGCAATAGAATGTTACAGGAACAAGTTTTATAGCAATACTTGACTTAACATTTTATGAATATTTGTGGGTGTGTGTAAATTCGTAAGCACTTATAATTTAATGTACATATGTCTTTATCAAAGAGCCACTGCTTTCTTTCTTTAAACTAGAAAGTGGCATGTTTAATTAAAGGAATGAGAGATGGGAGACTTTCTCTTATATTTCAACCTTTCCTGTTGCAGTGGAAAAAACAGGAAAAAACAGTCTTTAATAGACAATGTAATTTACTGTTGTCAATTTATCAGTGAGTGATCTCAACTGATCTTCTAAAACTGTTGCCAAAAATCCGTATAGGCTGAC